>JAQQSU010014085.1:0-11503 GCA_028627135.1 Pseudochirops cupreus | reverse complement strand
ATATGCATACATACATACATACATAAGATTTATGAGTATATAAATATATATGTGAGTGTGGGCATTTGTATGTTCATATATAAATAGACAGAGCATTCAGGATGAGTTGAATATGGAGGGATGATAAAAAATGAAATTAAGAAGTGAGAGGGGAATTTATTGGGAGAAGAAAGGGAGTGATAGATTAGGGTAAATTATCTCATATAAAAGAGGCAAGAGAAAACTGTTACAATGGAGGGGAAGAGCAGGAAGGTGAAAGGGCATGGGACAACCTGATTCTCATTGAATTTGGACTAAGGAGGGAATAACATACACACTCCACTGGGTATCTTACCCTACGGGAAAATAAGGGGTAGGGGATAAGAGGGGGGAGAATGGAAGGGAGGGCAAATTGGGGGAGAAGGTAGTTAGAAACAAACATTTTTGAAAAGGAATAGGGTCAAAGGAAAAAATAGAATATATGGGGGGAAGGATAGGATCAGGGAAATATAGTCTTCCACAATATAACTACTACAGAAATGATTAGGGTAACTACTCAGGTACAACATGTATTGCATTGCTTATCTTCCCAGTGGGAATGTGTGAGGAGGGAAGAAGGGAAAAATATCTGGAACTCAAAGTTTTAAAAACAAATGTTTAAAAATTGGGTTTTTTATACCTGCAACTGGGAAATACGATATGCAGGTACTGAGGTACAGAAACCCATTTTGCCCTACTAGAAAGTTACGGGGGTGAAGAGGGATGATATAAGAGAGAACAGATGGGGGAAGGGCTATTCAGGTTTGCTATTTTAGGTTGGGGGTAGAGGAAAGACAGGGAGAGAAAAAATTGGAGCTCAAAATCTTGTAGAAATGAATGGTGAAAACAAAAAATAAATAAATTTTTTAAAAAAGATTCTACTGATCACCTCTTGAAAGAGATCCCAAATTCAAAACAAGGAATCTTGCAGCCAAATTCCAAAGTTACCAGCTCAAAGAGAAAGTACCACAAGCAGCCAGAAAGGAACAATTTAAATATTGGGGAACCACAGTCAGGATTATGCAGGACCTTTCCATTTCTACATTAAAAGATTGGGGGCATGGAATATTATATTCCATAAGGCAAAGGAGCTTGGATTACAACAAGGATAAACTACCCAGCAAAATTTTGCATAATCTTTCAGGGAAGGAGATGGATATTCAACAAAATGGATGATTTCCAAACCTTGCTGACAAAAGACTAGAGTGCAGTGGAAAACTTGATATTCAAATATAAGACTCAAGAGAGGCATAAAAATGTAAACAGGAAAGAACAAAAGAAAAGCCATGTTATTTAGTAAGGCAAACTGTTCCCATCACTACATGGGAAGGTGATACTTGTAATTTTGTAGAATTGTATCTTTATTATGACATATAGAAAGAGTATACACAGACAGAAGCATGGATATAAGTTGACTTTGATATGATGATAAAAAAATTAATTAGGTGGTGAAAATGTATTGTACTGGGAGAAGAGGAAAGGAGGAGGCAAAAAGGGTCAATTATACCACATGAAAAAGCACAAAAACCTATTACAGGTCTTTGCTGGGAAGAAGGGAGGGAAATGAGCATTGTTTGAACCTTACTCTCATCAGACTTGGCTCAAAGAGGGAATAACACGCTCGGGTATATAAAGTTCATTTACCCTACAGGAAGTAAGAGAGGAAAGGGGAAATAAAAGGAGATGAGTGGAGAGAAGGGAGGGAATAGTAGGAGAAAAGGGAAAGAAAAAGGAGGGGCTGATAGAAAGAGGGGCAGAGTGAGGGAGGTGGTGGTAGAAAGCAAAACTCTAGTGAGGAGGAAAAGGAATAAAAGGGAGAGAAAAGCATAAACACAGGGGAAATAAGATGGAGAGAAACATACAGATAGTAATCATAACTGCCAATGTGAATGGGATGAAATCTCCCATAAAACAGAAGTGGAAAGTAGAGTTGATTAAGAACCATAGCCCTACAATATGTTGCTTACAAGAAGCATATTTGAAGCAGAGGAATACACACAGAGTAAAGGTAAAAAAATAGAGTAAAATATATTATTCTTCAGGTGAAGTAAAAAAAAAGCAGGGACAGCAATCCTGATTGCAGACAACGCAAAAGCAAAAATAGAACTAATTAAAAGAGATAAGGAAAGAAACTACATCTTGCTAAAAGGAACCATAGACAATGAAGCAATATCATTACTAAACATATATGCACCAGGTGGGATAGCATCCAAATTCTTAAAAAAAGTTAGGTAGTTGCTGTTGAGAGCCTCTGGGCTCAAACACTCTTGCACTCTGCTCCAGTTATGAGACAAAACATGAGGAGGTTTCAAGGCTATGGCCTGAGGGTCACAACCAGTTACATGTTTGCATGAGGAAGTCCTCATTGGACCGCTCACTCTGTGAAACATAGCTATCATGGTTGGTTTGGCACTCCTTCCTCTGATCCAGATTGGACAGAGTCATTAGTGCACAAGGTGATCACTTGCAGTATCAGGATAGGGATTGGTAGAGCCACCAAATCATGCTCTCTTCATGCTTTACTTTCACTTTTTAAACTCTGTTATCTGGGAGATTAAATGGAGCCATTATTCATCTCTCTGGCCCCCACCTCATTATTCAACATGTCCCGGAGATAAGCAATGAGCCAGCTGTGACAAGTGGAACCCAACCTGTGCTTGAGGAGAGTGCAGAGGAGGGTGTAGGCTCTGAAAGAAGGAGGACTCCAGAGGACATATCCTGTAACAAGAGATGCTGATATCCGGAATCAAGTAAAGAATACAGATGAGGTAAGTACCACATACTTAACAATGGGGCAAGCAATAGGAACCTTACATCCCACAGACAGAGAAAGTTATGTACATACCATATATAAATGTATAAGAAAACAGGGACATACTGTATCATTGAAGGAGATTAAACAGCCTAGTTGAGAGACATATGAGAAAGTCCTCCTACATATAATGAAAGAAAGAGCAATATTTATCATTAACAGTCAGTTACAAGGATTCTTGGAATGTTGTCCCTATTTGGTAACTTGGGAGCCAACCAGGAGAGAGACAAGTGAGGGACTAATGGAAGAGAGACTCCAGCATTTCCCAATTTCTGCCTTTTTTCTATGGAATATATTAATGATATGTTTAACATCAGAAATGAAAGTGCCAGGGGTGGCTTGAACACTTCACTGGGATGCAGCTGTCTCTAATATTATGAAGTAAGTATTACCTGGCTTCCATTACTATCTGGAGAGCCAGCAACTGTTTAATCTTTTCAGGAGATCTCCTACAAATTCTATGTGAGCTTTTGGATCCATTCTGTTATTTTCTGTGTCTATTCTGCTTTGTTTTTGTGTCTTTATGTGAGAGTAATTTGTTATTCTGTAAGATTTAATATGCAGCTGGACTGCATGGAAATGTTGTTATCTCATATGCTTGTGCCCTCCCTCCCTCCCTTATTGACTGCCAGAATTCGCAAACTGCTGGTGGAAGATGAGGGAGTATGAGAGGGAATGAGTATTTTTTTATATGATGATTATGGCAAAAGTGTAGAAGTGTCAGGTTAGAATTAGAAAGAAATAAAGTATGTGTGGTTTCAAAAGGGGCTTTAATCAAAGTAGCAAAAAAAATGACAGGAAAAGCAAGACAGTGTAAGTATATAACAATGAGAGGTGCATGGGTAGAAAGTTCAAGATAGCAAATTATTTGCTATTGAAAAGTGTGAACAGAAGTTTTAAGATTTTTAAAGGTTTGAAAATCTCCTTTCCTTCATTCCACTCTGGCCAAGTGGAGTGAGGAGAAGGCAATAAGAAATAATAAGGAAATGTTTTTCCTCAGATCAAAGAGGCATACGAACAAGCAGTTAACCATTTCCTGTCTCACCTATTAGAGAAAAAAATTTGCATATTGGAATGCTACTAAAAATCAATTTGAAATTATTCTGGTCATTTTAAGGGAATGTGAAAAAGTGAATCAGTGTCATTCCTACTCTGGTGCTAAGATAAGTCAGAATTTATTATACTAATTGGCATTTAGGCAAATTGGAATTTTGCTAAGATCTGATAAAGAAACATTTAAAAGGAGAAAGCTTCAAGCTCCCAAGTTTTGGGGAAGTGGGACAAGGCAAGCCTGTGAGAGTTTTCCAGAGTTCCACTCCCTTTCACTGGTGGGTTGAGAGCTTTTCACTCTCTAAGAAATTTTTGGAATAAACATAGCACCGAAGTACAAGTTAAAATTAGCTATCATCCCAGGTCAGATTAAAAGAGAGAATATAAAATTAATGGGGAATCTAAATTACCCTCCCCAATCTGACAAAATGGAGGAAGCATACCAAATTTATCAAGGATTTATTACCACTATTATTTAATATTGTACTAGAAAGGTCAGCTATAGCAAGAGACAAGAAGAAGAAATTAAAGGAATAAATACAGGTAATGAGGAAACAAAACTATCACTTCTGTAGTCACTATAATTATTTACTACAAGAAACCCAGGGATTCAACCAAAAAACTATCTGAATCAAGTTTGGCAAAGTTACAAGATAAATGAAAAATTAAAAAACACACACACACACAAATCATCAGTATTCCTATATGTTACCAACAAAACCCAGTAGGAACAGATAGAAAGAGAAATTCCATTTAACCTAAGTATGAATAGTTTAAATACTTGGGGAATCTACCTGCTAAGACCCACAAAGGAACTATGTGAACACAATTAGAAAACATTTGACATAAACAAAGACATATCAGTGTAGTTGGAGAAATATCAATTGCTTGTAAGTAAATGGAACAATATAATAAAAATTATGAAACTTTTACTTTTCTAGTGTCATACCAAGCAAACTACCAAAAATTTGCTTTAAACAGCTAAGAAAAATAATAAGAAAATTCATCTGGAGGAGCAAAAGGTCAAGAAGTTCAGGGGAATCAATGCAAAACAAACAAACAAACAAACAAAACCAGTGGTAATAATAGGGCCCAGCTACACCACATGCCACACTATACTATAAAGCTGTAATCATTAAACAGTCTGTTACAATGTACAAGAGATAGAGAGGCTGATTTCTGGGTGTAATTGGGTATACAATGTTTAGAAACAAATGAACACAGTAACTGAGTCTTTAATAAACCCAACAATTCCAGGTAGTAAGACAAGAACTCAAAATTCAACAAATACTACTGGGAAAACTAGAAAGTGATCTGCAAAAACTAGTTATAAACCAACATCTTACACTATATACTAAGATAAGCTTAAAATGGCATGTGATTTAGACAAACAGGGTGACAACCAACCAGTAACAGCCCTGAGGCACCCTGAAGCCCACACATTTTTTAGATAAACAGATGAACCTCTCCAATCAAACCCCTAAACCCATAATCAGGCTCTACTGCTGTGAGAAGAGGAGAAAAGCCTAATTTTTTTATTAATAGTTTTTGCAAGTGATGATTTAGAAATGAAATTAATGTCATTGTGGTTTTTCTAAACTATATTGACATTCTAGTGAAGTAAAATTGAAGGATCATTTTAAGTCAGAAATAGCGTTTTATAAGCAAAATTTTAAGCTGAATTTTGTTGGAACCAAAAGATAAAGAACTTGTTTAAAAACAGGTTACTTAGGTTTCATGATGTGTATATATGCCCTATACAAAACCAGGTATTTACACCTTTACCTATAGTTAAAAAGAAAGTTATAGCTAAAACCATTTGGCTATTACTTACGGAAATTATTATTGAAGTTCTTTTACTGTTTTAATGCTAAAACCTAAAGTTGTTAATTAATTACTGTATGTGGAAAGGAAGAGATTAGGTGAAAACTTTACTCAGATTAATTCTGCCTAGTCAGACTATTCCTAGTCAGTATGAGATTTCAACAAAGCAGGGTCATCACCACCAACCCCTCCCTAAAGTCCTTCTCAGTTATTCCTATGTTGTAAAACCACCAAAAGCCCATGGAAATTATCTCTAGAGGCAAGATCATTCAGCCTGAGAAAGGAACTTGTTTTATTTAAAACTTGCTAAGAAATTTGCAAAATACTTTAAAAGATTTCTAAGTTTAAATTTGAGAAAGAAAAACATTAAATTAAATTCTTTACATAGGAGAAACCTAGTAAATCTTTATTGTTTATTACAGCTCCATGGGAATAAAAAATTTTCTCTTAATTGTAATTGGCTATGAGCCATGATTTGGTGAAAGAAAAAAATTTTTTTTTAAACTGCTCAAGACTCACCTTAAGAAGATTACAGTATCAATAGCTTTTAAAGTTCTGTGATCTGATTCATTTACTATACCTTTTCTGCCTAAAACACCTTTTAATATCGAAGAAATCCACAATTATTTAGAAATTCAGGTTTTGATCATACTTTGGGCATTTGTGTTACTTAAGAAAATTTTTATACCAACTTAGTCTTAGTTATCTTGATTTAAAAAGTTTGTTTTGCTTTAAAGTATTGACAGAGATATCAGGTTATAAATGTTAAACTAACTTTTTTCTCACAAAAAGTTTGATAATCATTTATAATTCTTAAAAACTAGAAATATAGCCTACTACATTGATTTAGATAATTATGAAGTTATTATTACTTTACTTCTGCTCATAATACAGAGCTTTTAGCTATGATTTTTACTGTTAAATGATTTTTCTTTTCCCTTTAATATTGAATCAGATAGCAGATATTCAGTGGACATATGCTAATGTATTTGATACTCCTGAACTTACACTCAGAATACAGAACTTTTTAACGCTTTTCATAAACTACAAGCTTTTATAAGATAGAGGCCACTACCTATATTGCAGTTTATATTTCACTTCCTAGACCCCTATATCTAAGTAATGTGATTATTAATCAGAAGTTCAAGTTTTTCCAACTTTTTCCCCGAATATTCTTAGTACTACATTATCTTACTCTTGTTTTTATCAAAATGCATATGCTCTTATGTAAAAAATTCCATGTTACTAAGGAAGAAGCTAGACAGATCATTAGGAGCTGTGCTCAATGTGTTCTTTAAATTACTCCTCCAGCTTCCCAAATGTAGTTAACCAGATGTTACAGTCTTTTGCTTCTATGGATGTTCTAAATCTATTGAAAACTGATAATGCTCTCACCTACACTAGCAAATCATTTCAATCTTTCTCTGATCATTTTCTAATAAATTAATTATAGCCATAATGCTTATAATCATACTGGTCAAGCTATACTTGACAGAGGAGATAAAGATCCTAAGTCAAGTCTTTAAAACTTTATCCATTTGCGTTCAAATTTACCATTCCATACTTAATTAATGTTACTCCTTTTCATTCTAGGCAAACTGGCATAGCTATTACTCAAACTTGACATTCTTTCTCCTACCCCCAGCTTTTATACAAGTGAAACCTGTCTACAAAAATAAAAAGGAGGGACTTGGACCAATGCACCACAAAAGCAATTAACTACTGCCTTATACACTTTAAAATTTTTAAGCATCACTAAAAATGAGTATACACCAGCAGAAAAACAGTTTAAAAAGTACACACTCTCTGTGGAGAATTCTCCTAACAAGAACATGGTAAGACCTGACCCTTAACTATTAGGGGGAGAGTTTTTGTTTATTTTTTTTAATAGATGCTGCTGTGAAAATACAAGCATGGAATTCCATGACCCACCTTGCAGATACAGAGAATTCAGAGAAAAAGGATCAGGAGATCCCTTGCACAAAGACAACCCAAGGAGAAGTGACTTAGCATCTTACATTGTCACAAGATAATACCACCCTCCAATGGACTATTACCTGTTTAACTTACCCTTACACCATGTATTACTGGAATCACCCTCTTTAGAAAAAAGTGATTTCTGGACTTTTAATCATGCGACTAATTGCCATAGCTTTCCTCTTAATACCAGCAACCATGTCTTCTGTTTCTTTACTGAGTGAAATAAAAACTGTTCAATTTCTGGATAAATTGAGAGAGAATGTTAGCTTGAAACCTATGTAATTATGGATACACTTATCCTATGTATGGAATATTGCTTGTATTAATTGTGCTCTTACTTAATGTATATTTTTGCCTTTTCTAACTAATTTTAACTCATGTTTAGTATCATACGTCAGGGGGATATATACTACATAAAACTTCTTATCTCTTAAAAAAAGGAGGATAAGGTCTTGTCATTGTCAGACGTATTGTTAGACTTATTATCCTAGTCAGATTCCTTGTTCCTAGATTCACTGTCCTACTATTATTGTACTCTTATGAATAATTTCAACCACTGTGTCTACAATTTCTCTACTTAGAAAAATCCAAGAAACTGCACAATATGTTAATGAACTTTCAAAAAATGTTTCTATAGCCTTTAATACACTACATGATATTAGATAAGGACTTTTTGCATAAGATCAATGTGTTATAATCATTAGCATTGTATTTTAGATTATGAGATAAAAGTTTTAAAACTCAGCTGTTACTTAGATATGATTATGTACATGCATATAATTATGTAACTCCTTTACCATGTATTAGCTCTGATTCTAATGTTTTTGGGACAAAATACATGCCCAACTTCTTGGTGCTTGGCATGATTCAAATATTACAAATTAGATTAGTAAACATCCAAAATCATCATTGCTCTGGAATTGATCCAGGAACATTACCAACACGATACTGTTAACATTGTTAAAGTTATTTCCTTTTAATTTGATGTCCATGATTTTACATATTTTGCCTGTATTGATTATTGTATTATTTCTTTGTATCTGCCTTCCTGAAGATGCTTTATTAATCACTTTAAAACTTTGTCTTCTGAAGTACATGAATTATGCTTCAGCACAGTATAGTCTGGCCCATTGTTGTACATAAAAACAAAAAGGGGGAGATGTTGAGAGCCTCTGGGCACAAACACTTTCCACTCTGTTCCAGTTAGATAAAAACATTGAGAGCCTCTGGGCACAAACACTCTCACACTCTGCTCCAGGTATGAGACAAAACATGAGGAGGTTTCAAGGCTATGGCCTGAGGGTCACAACCAATTTCACATTTGCATGAGGAAGTCCTCATTGGACTGCTCACTCTGTGAAACGTAGCTATCATGGTTTGTTTGGCACTTCTTCCTCTGATCTGGATTGGACAGAGTCATTAGTGCATGAGGTGATCACATACAATAAATGGATGGGGATTGGTACAGCCATTGAATCATGCATTCTTCATGCTTTACTTTTGCTTTTTAAGCTTTATTCTCTAGGAGATTAAATGGAGCTGCTATTCATCTCTCAGGCCCCCATCTCATTATTCAATGCATCCCTGAGATAAGCAATAAGAGACTAGCTGGTATAATGTCTCCCAACTGAGCCGGCCCTGACAAGTTACAGGAAGGAATAGATAATAAAGCTATACTAATGGGCAATCTCAAACTCCCCCTCTCAAAACTAGATAAATCTAACTATGTAATCCACAAGAAAGAACTTAAGGAGGGGAATAGAATTTTAAGAAAGTTAGGTATTATAGAAATCTGGGAAAAAACTAAAAGGGGAGAGGAAAGAATATACCTTTTTCTCAGCAGCCTATGGCACCTACACAAAAATGTATTATTTATGTATTAGGGCATGTAGTATGTATTAACAAAATCCAATGCAGCAAGGCAGAAATATTAAATGCATTCTTTTTCAGATAATGATACTATTAAAAATTGCATGTAATAAAGAGTCATGGGAAAATAGACTAAAAATGAATTGGAAATTAAAGAATCTAATCCTAAAGAATTATTGGGACAAACAACAAATCATAGAAATAATCAATAACTTCATCCAAGAGAATGACAATAATGAGATGACATACCAAAACTTGTGGGATGCAGCAAAAGTGATTCTTAGGAAAACTTTTATATCTCTAAATGCTTACATGAATAAAATAGAGGAAGAAGAGATCAATGAATGCTGGGCAACAGGAAAATGACAAATGCTGGAGAGGATGTGGAAAAAATGGAACATTAATGCATTGTTGGTGGAGCTGTGAACTGACACAACCATTTTGGAGAGCAATCTAGAACTATGCCCAAAGGGCTATACATAATTGCATACACTTTGACCCAGTAATTCTACTTCTGGGGTTATATCCCAAAGAGATCATAGAAGTGGGAGGAAGACCCATACGTACAAAAATATTTATTGTAGCTCTCTTCATGGTGGTAAAAAAAACTGGAAATTAAGGGGATGCCCATCAATGGGGAATGACTAAACAAGTTGTGGTATGTGAATGTAATGGAATACTATTGTGCTATAAGAAATGGGGAGGAGACGGTCTTCATATTCACCTGGAGAGGCTTATACAATCTGATGCTAAGTGAGAAGAGCAGAACCAGGAAAAATTTGTACACAATCACAGACACATCATATGTGTGACAACCAACGTTGATAAACTGGACTCTTTTCAGCAATGCAAGTTATAAGACAACTCTAGAAGTCTCAGGATGGAAGGAGATATCTACATTCAGAGAAAGATCTAGAAAGAACAGAGTTTAAATGGAGACAGAAGCAATCTACACACTATCATTCTTTTTCATTTTTGCTTTTCTTAGTTTTTTCCCATTGTTCACTCCATTGGTTACAACCCTTCTACACAACAAGACTACTGTCCAGTGTGAAAGTAGTTGCAGATCCTAAACTTTTTTTTGTACACCTCCATAGGGGGTGTGGGGAGAATAGGGAGGGGAGAAAATTTGAAAGTCAAGGGATTGTGGAACTGTGTCTTGAAAACTAAAATTAAATACACAGATCAATTAAATTAAAATAAATTAAACTAAATTAAAAAGCAAGCTACCTTCCTGCTTCCAGAGAGGTAGATGATAGATTTAAAATGTAGACTGAGGAACATATTTGGGGGGGAAGAGCCAAGATGGCAGCCCAGGAGCAGCAAGGTATGGAAGCACCCACACAGCCACGTCAAATACCCATAAAATATGGCTCTAAACAAATTTTAGAACTCTTAAACGCACACAAATATACTTCCCGCTGAAGGAAGCTCAGCTAGAAGGGACCATCTCAGCACCAGGAGCCAAAACCAGCCCAGCCTGAAACCATGGCTTGTCCCCAGGGGGTGGCCAGGCAAGGCAAGCCAAGCTGCAGCTGGAGCTTCACGGGAGTGGATCAGTGGCAGCTGTAGCAGTTTCCAGAATTATCAAGCCATAAGAAAAAAGGACTAAGTGAAAGGTCAGTGGATCTTGGCTAAAATTGGGGGAGAAAAGCAGGTCCAGCCAAACTGCCTACAGAGCAAGAAAGCAGCAGAAGTGGAGGCCCTACAGCTACCTCCTCATAGCTGCTTCAGAGCTCCTGGCCTGCAGACTGGAGGAGGGCCAAGCCATCATTCAGATGCCAGTGCTTTTTCATTGAGCAGCCTGGATCCAGATCGTGGTCTTGGGTGGTGGTCCTGGGGTGCATTTTCAGTGAGTCAAACCTAGTGGGGGCTGCAAAAAATGAGAGCCCCCTAATAGCTCTGGCAGCTGGGAAAACCCAAGCAATTTGGGACAGAGCTTTCCCCTCT
>JAQQSU010014084.1:0-11503 GCA_028627135.1 Pseudochirops cupreus | reverse complement strand
ACTTAGCACTTAGTACTAAGTGCTAAGTATCCTGCTAAACAGATTACTATTACAGTCTGTCTGTCTGTCTGTCTCTCTCTCTGTCTCTGTCTCTGTCTCTCTCTCTCTCTGTCTCTCTCTCTGTCTCTGTCTCTCTCTGTCTCTCTCTCTGTCTCTCTCTCTGTCTCTGTCTCCCTCTCTCTCTCATCTATCCATTTATCTATTATTATTATTATTATTATTGTTATTGTTTTTAAAGATTGATTATCCTTCTCTCTTCCAGGATGTAAATGTACGGGCTCTTTACAATCTTTCTTCCAATGTGAATAAGACAGCAGCTTTGATCTGGGTTCATTAGCCATTCTTTTAGGAACCTAGAGTCTTTGTTCCCTGCCACCACCCCCACCCCCACCCCCAACATGATCTCAAGGGCTCAGTCTATTAATGTTGTATTGCAGTAGACATTGGTGCTCCATAGTTCACTATATTTCAGAACTCCTGAGTTCAAGAGTTCCACCAACCTAAGTCTCAGCCCAATAGCTAGGATTTAGAACATGGGACCCCATGAGACATCTCACCTGACAAACATTCACTCTGTATATATTTTGTATTTAATTATCTGTATATCAGTTACCTATCCATTAGACTTTACACTGCTTGGAGCCTGGGATGGTTTCATTTTTGTCTTTGTAGCACCTACAATGAAACCTTTGTCATGTTGTGTTGAATTGAATGGCTTTTTTTCTTCACTTTCCCCAGCCATTCTCTTTCTCTCTCTTTCTGAGTTCATCAGATGACGTTCTGGTGATGTGCTAGTTACTAGTTATTCCGACTCCCCAAACGAGGCACCTTTCAATTCTCTTGTTGTCATTTCTTGTTCAGTCTTTTTTTTATTCATATTTGTCTCTTCTTAACCCCATTTGAGGTTTTCGTGGTAGAGATACTGGAGTGATTTGCCATTTCATTCTCCAACTCATTTGACAAGTGAGGAAACTGAGGCAATCAGGATTAAGTGACTTGCCCAGGGTCACACAGCTAGTAAGTAACTGAGGTCAGATTTGAACTCAGGTCATCTTGACTCCAGGCTAGGCACTCTATCCACTGCTTTCAACTCTCTTATTCGCTCATCATTTACTTGTTCTACATTCCAGGTCTATTTCTTCCTAGCCCTGTGATAGTGGGTAAGTCATTACTTCTGTGAGGCTTATTCTTTTAATCTGTAAAATAAGGGGGAAAGACTACCTGACTTCACAGTTTTCTTCTAGGTTTACATTTTAAGATTCTATGACTTTAGTAAAAAATACTTTCTATGAGGTGAGAATTAACCTTCCATTTACACTATCTGCATCTTGTTTGTATATAGTTGTTTGCAGATTGCCTCCTTCACTAGACTGGGAGCTCCCTGAGGGCAGGCACTGCCTTTTGCTTTTTTTGTATCCCCAACTCTTAGTACTGCATCACACATAGAAGGTAGGTGCTTAATATATCCTTGTCAACTGAATGACTGACCTGGGCTCAGCCACCAATCTACTTAAATATCTTTAGGTTCTTCCTGAGAATATATCCAGGGATATGAACAGAAGAATTATCATTTGCTTTATGATAGATTTTTCTAGATAAAATTCCCTTCAAGATGGGATTGAGTAGGTTGGGATTCTCTAAGCACATTCAAATGACCTCAGTTGCTGTGATTTGAGGGGAATAAAAGTCAACATTTTTAAAACCACAAGGTGTTATTTAAATGTTTTCTGATATGCCAGTCTACATTCCCTATTCCTGTGGAAACTAAGAAGCTGCATTTGTATATAAGTAGGATCATAGTACTTAACATCATTTTTTGTTTGACCAATAAACACCATGCAAAAAAAAAAGGCACAGAATGTCTAACAGGGCAGAGGGAAAAAAACAGAACAAAACAGTAATAAAAAAAAGAAATGGTTGATGTAGATAGAATGGAGCCAGTACTCTATTCTGTCTCTCTGTGGCCCATGTTTCAAAACTATATCAGAACTGATGTTTTCTGTGCAATTACCAGTATGAGGCTGGTACCCAGCTAATACTATTTAGCATCATAATGACAATTTCTGCTCTGTGTAAAGTGTAAAATGCTTTAGAGGTGATAAAGACCTTTACAACTAGGTGGCACAGTGGATGGAGTATTTGGTCTGGCATCAGGAAGACAAGTTCAAATTTGACATTAGACACTTACTAGTTGTGTGACCCTGAGCGAGTCACTTCACTCTGTTTGCCTCAGTTTCTTCATCTGTAAAATGAGCTGGAGAAGGAAATGGCAAACCCCTCCAGGATTTTTGCCAAGAAAATCCCAGATGGGGTCATAAAAGGTCCAACATGACTAAGACAACTCAACAACAATCTTGGGCAGGTAGGTGGTGCCATAGTGTTATAATGTGCTGGTACTGAAGTCAGGAAGACTCATCATTGTGACTTCAAAACTGGCCTCAGACACTTACTAGCTGTGTGACTCCGGGTAAGCCACTTTACCCTGTTTGCCTCAGTTTCCTCATCTGTAAAATGAACTGGAGAAGGAAATGGTAAACCAGTATCTTTGCCAAGAAAACCCCAAATGGGGTCACAGAGCATCAGACACAAATGGAACAATTCAACAGCAATAACATAGGGGCAGCTCGGTGTTCCAGTGAATAGAACACTGATCCTTTAGTCAGAAGGACCTGAGTTCAAACCTGGCCCCAGACACTTGACACTTAACTAGCTGTGTGACCTTGGGCTAGTCACTTAACCCCAATTGCCTTCCCCCTTCCAAAGCAACAACAACAACAACATTTATATAGATCTTTAAGGTTTCCAAAGTGCTTTACAGATGTTAAGTCATTTGATCCTCATAAAGAGCCCTGGCAAGTGAGTGCTATCATGACCCCATTTTGCAGATGAGGAAATTTAGGCAGATTGAGATTAAATGACATGCCCAGGTTTACACAGTTAGTAAGTGTCTGAGGCAGGATTCGAACTCAGGTATTCCCAACTCTAAATCCTGCCCTCTATTACTGTAACTAGCTGCCTCTAAGAATTTAGCTGGGGATAGCTAGGTGGCATAGTGGATAGAGCACTAGTTCTGGAGTCAGGAGGATCTGAGTTCAAATCTCGCCTCAGACACTTACTAGCTGTATGACCCTGGGGAAATCACTTAACCCAAAGGCCTCCAAAAAAGAAAGAAAGTAAAAAAAAAAAAGAATTTAACTGCATAGAGCACTTTTAACCCCAATTACCTCCTAAAAATCAAACAAAAACAACAAAAAAAAAGAATTTAGCTGCATTGTGGGAAGAAGGGTGTCCTAAATTTTAAAAATAAATCTGGGTGTCATCCTTGGTTCCTCACAAACTCTCTCTCCCTACCCCTTCTCCATATCCAACCTATCCCCCTGTTTGTCTTGGTTAGCCCACACCTTAAGTGTGTTGCTCAGCTTGGAGACCCCATTTTCTGAAGACTGCTGACAAACTAGAACATGGGTCTAAAGAGCATCCCCTACATTGTCTATAGAAGGAGCTGGGGGTATTTAGTCTGGAGAGAAGTCATGAATGACATGATAATTGACTCCAGGTATCAGAAAAGCTGTCACTTCTGTAGAAGGATTGAACTTGTTTCAAACATTTTCCCCCACAAGGCAAAAAAGTAGTTGCATTAGGAGAAAGTTGCATAAAGACAGATTTCAGATCAATGTAAGGATGGGAAAAAAAATAAAATAAAAACTTCCTCACAATTAGAGCTGTCTAAAAGGTGAATGGGCTGCCTCAGGAGGGAAGTAAGTGAGCTCTTTTATTAGAAGCCTTCAAGCAGGGCCTGGATGATCCCCCGCAGGGGAAATTGTAGAGAGAATTCCTGTCAGGCTCTGGGGCCTGAGGCCTTTGAGGCCGTGCCAGCTCTGAAAGTGTGGAATTCTGATTTTATTCGTAGACATATGGGATCTATTGACAGTCAATCCAGTCAACACGCATTTATTAAGTGCCTACTCTGTGTTTGGCGTTATAGGTGTAAGTGCTGGGAATCCAAAGAAAGTCAGAAAAAAAATGGCACCTGCCCTCAAGGAAATCAGTCTCAAATAGTGGAAACAATGGGCGAAAAGCCATGTACATACAAGATATATACACTTTTGTGTGCATGTGTGTAGATATGTACATATATGTATATATGTATACATCCAGTCTCCTAACCTCTAGTTTCTTATTTGGCTTGTGTGTGAATTGGATTTAAACAAGGCAGAGTTACCCAAAGTCATCAACATTACTCCCTCTTCCAGAATCATCCAAGTCTAGAAGGAAGACAAGATGACTGGTGTTGGCCTGGCTTCCTTAATAGCTTGAAGTCAAGGCATCACTGTGACGTCACTGGTCCAAATACCAGTCTTATTTCAAACAGTTATGAAGGACTTTGCACTCCAAACGTTGAGGACCACCAAGAAGGCCAATCATTCCCCTCTACCTTACTAGATGTCTCCAACTGGACATCCCATAGACATCTTAAATGCAACATGGCCCAAACTGAACTCACTATC
Source organism: Pseudochirops cupreus (assembly GCA_028627135.1). Taxonomy (NCBI): domain Eukaryota; kingdom Metazoa; phylum Chordata; class Mammalia; order Diprotodontia; family Pseudocheiridae; genus Pseudochirops; species Pseudochirops cupreus. Next base: position 6,995 of record JAQQSU010014084.1, on the reverse strand, counting down.
CTTCGTTCTCAAGCGCTTCCCTCTTCCAACTTTCCTATTACTATCAAGGGTATCACCACCCTTCCAGCCACCCCAACTCAAAATCTATGTATCCTCCTGGATTCTTCACTCTCTCTCCCACATACCCCTCCCCCATATCCGAGCTGTTGCCAAGGCCTGTTGATTTCACCTTTGCAATATCTTTTTAATTTTATTTTTATATTTTATTTATTTTATATACAACTTGATAGTCTTTTCTACAAGTCCAGATATGCCCTCTTTTCTCTTCAGACACTGCCACCCCTCTCATGCGGACCCTCATCACCACACCTGGACTATTCCTGTAGTCTGATGGTAGGTCTCCCTCTTTCAACTCTTTTCCCAAACCTTTCATCCAGCTACCAAAGTGATCTTCCTAAAGTGTAGGTCTAACTGCATCTCCCATCTATTTAATAAACTCTAGTGGCTGTCTATTACCCCCAAGATAAAGATAAGTTCCCCTGTTTGGCTGGCCCTTTCCCCCCTTTCCTGTCTTCTCATGCCTTATTCCCCTCCTGGTGTCCTGTGACCCAGTGACACTGGCTTCCTTGTTCTTCCTCACACAGGACACTCCATCTCTTGGCTCTGGGCATCTTCCCTAGCTATCCCCTGGGCCTGGGGTTCTCTCCCTCTTCACCTACGCCTCCCAGCTTGCTTGGCTTCCTTCAGATTCCAGCTCAAATCCTGCTCTCTATGAAAAGTGTTTCCTGATGCTATTTCCTTCATTCTCTTCCTTATTTCCAATTTATTCTGTATATATCTTGTTTATAAGGAGCTGTTCACAAGTTGCCTACCTCACTAGACCATGAGTTTCTTGAAGCTGTGTTTGTTTTTTGTGAGTTTTGTGTTTTTGTTTTGCCTTTCTCTCTATTTTTAGTGCTTAGCAAAGTGTCTGGCATGTAGTCGGTATTTAATAAATGCTTGTTGGTTATCTATCTGAATGGAAGTTGATTTCAGAGAGAAGGCACTGGCAGTCAGTGGGGTGTGTGTGTGTGTGTGTGTGTGTGGCGAAGGCTGAGAAAAGGCAAGATTTGAGCTGAAGCTTGGAGCAAGCCAGGGAAGTCAGGAGATGGAGGTGAGGAGGGAGAACATTCCAGGTAGGGGAGGCAGCCAGGTCAAAGGTACAGAGTCTGAAAATAGAGTATCTTTTGTGAGGAACAGCAAAGAGGCCTGTGTCACTGCATCACACAGTATGTGGGGATGAATAAAGACTAAGAAGACTGGAAAGGTAGGAGGAGGCCAGGTTATGAAGGACTTTGAACCCCAAACATTGAGGACCACCAAGAAGGCCAATCATCCCCTCTACCTTAGTAGATGGTGTTTAAGCATATCTATGTATGAAAAATGTGTATGTATGAAAATGAATGTATGAAAAATGAAAAATTCAGCCAACTTGATGATAAATTTCACCAGGTCTTCAAAGAGAGACATACAATACATTAGATTAGACCTATTCTCAAAGGGTTTTTAGCTAGGTAGAATTACCCTCCATTGGCTCAGCTTTCAAGAACCCAGGCCAAGAACTCTACTCCCAACCACAACACAGCATTAGAGTAGGACCCCAAAGGACCAGACCATAGTCACTTCTACTGGTAACAATGACTGTATTCAATGAAATAATTATGAGCTTAATGTGAGAACCCTGAAAACAGTGGCTGAATAGAAATTCTCTGGTGAGGCTGATTCCCTTACAGTTTGCTTTGATTCTCTAGAGATATCTGAGCAACCCAAGCAAAGGAGGCAACTTGGTGTTGTTCTTAGGACACTGAATTTAAGAATCAGGAAGACCTGGGGCAGCTAGGTGGAGCAGTGGGTAGAGCACCAGCTCTGGAGTCAGAAAGACCTAAGTTCAAATCCAGCCTCAGGCACTTTCTAGCTGTGTTACTTAACCCTGATTGCTTGCAAAGGAAGACCTGGCTTCCACTGTGACCCCAGACAGGCATTAGTTGTCTAACCGTGTGAAAGTCACTTTATCACTTTGTACGTCAATTTCCTGATTTGTCAAAGAAGGGAGATAGAAATAAAGTGGAACAATTTGAGACAATGGTGTCACCAAGCTCAGCCATGAAGTTATATAAAACAAGATTTATACTTCACAGGATGGCTGGTGGCAAAAAGTCAATAATTCAGGTAACCTCAGGGATGTTAAGTTGAGGTAATGAAGGCAGTTGTCATGAGGCTAAGCTCAGGGGGCAGAAAAAGGTATAATCCAAAGGAGTGAAAACTTCAAGGATGGTGAAAGGTTTAAGGAGCAGAGGAATAAAGGGAAGTTTTTATGTAAAAGCAGGACCTGAATAGTAAAATTGCATGAAGGCAGAGTCAGGGTAGTGGTTTATAGATAACACAGAGATATGAGAAGAATAGGAGAAGGGATGTGAGATAGGAAAAAAGATAGCTCCCCTCCACCCCCACTCCTTTGTAGAGGTCACTGTCTATGCCATCAGAACATTCCATATAACATTAGATTTATTCAGGGTTGATGCCTTTTACTGAATTCAAAAATAAATTCTTTTTTTTTTTCTATCATAAAGAAGAATTCTCTAGGAAGAGAAAGGAAGGAGGATCCAGGAGAAAATCTAGGTAATGTTAAAGCAGAAGATATCAATAAAAATCTATTTAAAATCAGAAAAAAGTAAATAGGATGAAGAGGAGATGTGTGATTTTGCTGGTGTGAGGAAGTCCCTGGAGGGAAAGAAAGAGGAAACTCCCTTTGCCAATATCTGCAGTCTAGAGACTTGCTCAGTATATGGAGAGGTTAAATGACTTGCCTAGCGTCACACAATCAATATGTATCAGAGTGATCCTGGTATACCATGTGGCCTCTGATTATGAGTCTAAAAATATTCAATAGGTTTCTATTAAGTGTTTACTATTTGTCAGGTATCGTCCATGCTCTGGGGATTTGTTGTGTAGTTGTGTCCAACTCTTTGTGACCCATTTGGGGTTTTCTTGGCAGAGATACTGGAGCGGGTTTGCCATTTCCTTCTCCGGCTCATTTTACAGGTGAGGAAACTGAGGCAAACAGGGTTAAGTGACTTGCCCAGGGTCACCCAGCTAGTAAGTGTCTGAGGCCAGATCTGAACTCAGGAAGGTGAGTCTTCCTGACTCCAGGCTGGGCACTCTATGCACTTCATCGCCTAGAGGTACAAAGAAAAGCCAGAAAAGTCTCTGTTCTCAAGGACTTTATTTTTCTATTGGGGATAAGCACATGTACACATATAAGATGACATATTTACACAGTGAAAAGTAAAGTAACTTTGGGGTGAGGGAGCTAGCAACTGAGGGGATGAGGCTTGGTCCCTGTTATGAGGTGGTCTTTGAGCTGAGCCTGGAAGTCAGCTAGCTATGCTACATAAATGAAGGAGAGAAAAGGAGGCCTCTTGCTGCATTCAGAACCAAGGGTCTCTCTCATCTCTGAACAAAGGTCAGGGGATGATGTCCATCAGTCTTGGTTGCCATAGGCTGCCATTGAGTGCATAGCAACACAGTGCCAAGTATTCTTTTGGGTTGTTAAGGCAGCGAGACCTTTGACATGTGGACTCAAGGCCTCTTGCTTCTTTTGCGAAAGGGAAAAATAGTTATTAACTTGCCATCCAGACGGCCCCAACGGGGGAACAGACATTGATCAGACATTTCAACTTAATACAAAAGAGAGTTGTGTGTGCAATTAAACAGTTAATAGAATCAAGCTATACTTGCTTTCCAGGAACTCATGGAGTCACTGACTCTTATGGCACAGAGAGGTCTCTATGGGCATCTATTTTAAATGTCACCTGGTGAACAATTCCCTAAAAAACAATTCGGTCAAGATTTAAAAGCCTTCTAGAAAGCATCCCACTCCTTATTAAAGTAATCTCATCTTCCTCTTGGGTTGTTCTAATTGTTAGGAAGTTTTTCATTTAATTTGAGCCAGAGTCTGCCTCTCCTTGGCAGCTTCCGCCCATTTTTCTGAGTGATTCATTTACTTTGGGGCCAAGCAGACCAAGTCAAATCCCTGTTCAATGGGAAGACTCTTCAAACAATAGAGTCATGGGATAATCGATCATAGATGGAGAGCTGAAGACTTTAGAGGTCATGTGGTTTAACCCCTTGTTTAAAAGATGAAGAAAACAAGAATCAGAAGAGATAAGTGACAGCCTAAGGTCACAGGACTAGAAAGTGACAGAAGGGGACACAGGTCCTCTGCCATTAAAGTCACTGCTTTTTCCTCTGAGTCATAGATGGAATGCTTTATGTGTGTAGTTTCATTTGGTCCCCACAATGACCCTATGAGTGAGGTGCCATTAATATCCCCATGACAAATCCCTGAAGAGAGCTGGCACGTCCCTTCATCTTTCCTCTTCTTTACATTCAAAATTCCTAGTTCCTTCAAGCTATCTTAGAGTATGTACTCAAGGTCTTTTGCTGTAATTTTCACTTTTGTTGACCCACCAGTATCAATAGGCATCAATAAACTCTGACTTGTGCCACACACTGTGCTAGGGGTGCCATTCCAAAGAAGAAAATAATTCCTATTCCCAAGAAGTTGGTATTCTTTCAGGGGAATCACTAAGAGCATATATACGTATTCAAATAGTCAAATGAATCTATGATGCTATGGATCCTGGAGTTACCTCCATTGATCCAATCTACATCTAACTATCCTATAGGACTTTTGCCCATCCCTAACATTCCATAGGGGGTTGACTCAATATGCTGGATGCTTATGGCCAGCAGTGAAGCCCTCTGACCATTTACCTGTCATCCCAAATGACCTGTCCATCATCTCTTTCTGTCACACAATGTTTCACTGATGTCCTTTATTCTTGTCTCTTTGGGAGTTGTTTGTTGGGCATAAGACACAACCTGCTCACACCCACCATGAACCTTTCCCTTGCCTTCTATAAGATTCTTATCTTCAGATCATCGGAGGCAGTGGTGTCTCAGGTCTCATCACCATAAAGCTAACATCACTGATTTTTTTTTTTTTGCAATGATGGACCTTTGCTGTTAGAGAAAACTTTATTTGTGTTTTAGATATTTCTAATTCTTTGTGACTTTTCTTGAGGTTTTCTTGGCAAAGATATTGGAGTGGTTTGCCATTTCCTTCTCCAGCTCATTTTATAGATGAGGAAATGGAGGCAAACAGTGTTAAGTGATTTGTCCAGGGTCACACACATAGTAAGTGTCTGAAGCTGGATTTGGACTCAGGTCTTCCTTGCTACAGGCTAGGTGCTTTATCTACTGTGCCACCTAGATGCTTGGTTTGATCCATGCAACCAATACAATGTCATCTCTTTCCAGGAGCATCTGAATGGCCTTACCATCTACCAAGAATCCCTCCTTTATCTGGACTCTACATTGGATGTTCTCCATCCCAGTGGCAAAAATTGTTGACTAGTATAGGTTTTCCAGGTTTATACCTCATTTCATGTTTACCATTCAAGGGCCATCAAATAGGATTATTTCTCTTTGTGCTTGGCATCATGTTTAGTGTTGGACTTGGAGTCAAGAACACCAGAGCTTGAATCCTTGTTCATGAACGTACTGGCAATGGCCTCCTGGGCAAATCACTTAACCTCTTATCCTCAATTTTCCTCATCTAGAAAATGGGGTTAACAATATCACCTACCTCACAAGGTTAGTGTAAGGATCAATGAGATAATATATGCCAAGTGTTTTGTAAATCTTACAGAATCATATAAATTAATTATATAAATTAATTATTCTTAGCTGTTATTATTCTCAAGAATCTTGTAATGTTCTACTACATGGGTGGGAGGCACTTTGCTGTAAAGGAACTTTTTGTTCTAACAAGTCAAATGCTTTTTCATAACCACCAAATAAGCGCAATGAGATCTCATCTTGTTGGCATCTCTCAGTCAATTGTGAGATGCTAATGAAGTGACCCATAATTAATTATTATTTTCAAAAGTATGTTTGTTCTTTACTTAGACCTTCATTGACGATTCCCTCAGTTGTGTAAATAGGAGAGCAGGCATTTAGGTAGGCAGATTTTTAATGTTTTCTCAGTCACCAGTTTCAGGTTTTTGTAAGATTAGAAATTTCTTCTATGCCTTGGCATCTTCTTCTCTTTTGGATACCTTGTGTATCAGTCTCATCATTTGCACCATCATGTCTTCTCCAAGTACAAATTTCCTCTCTTTATACTAGCTTTGATCTGTTTTTGCATATATGTATATTCAGAATAACTATATATAAAGGTACATGGAAGATATAAATATGCATGTGTATGAATATATTTCATATCCTAGTAAATGAAATAGACTCATACTGAGGGTGCTAAATGCAAAACCAGCCAGGGTAGCAAACTCCGTCAGCTGATACTATTGTACTTATAAGCTCATATTGTGTGGTGGTTAGGTGGAGCAGTGAATAGAACATCAGCCCTGAAGTCAGGAGGACTTGAGTTCAGATACAGACTAAGACACTTAACACTTACTAGCCATGTGACCTTGGGCAAGTCACTTAACTCCAACCCCAACTGCCTTCCAAAAAAAAAAAAGCAAAAAAAAAAAAAGAAGAAGAAGCTCATATTGTGCATCACAATAGTATAAGTTTGGGTTGATTAAGTCTTCCAACAACAAGGCCAGATGATTGCCAATGGGTGAGGTACTAAAGGTAAGCAGTGTGGTATGGTGGCCAAAGGCCTAGATTTGGTATCCTGAGAGACTTGAATTCAAATCTAGCTCCTGACATTTATAAATTATGTGACCACAGACCAGTTTCTTAAGCTAAATGAACTCCTGTTTCCTCATCTCTAAAGTGAGGATGGTAATGCATATAGTCCCTATGTGGGGTGGGATCCTGAAATGAAATAATGTCAACTTAGCAAAACCCAAGAGTTATATGGATGCCAGCCGCAACTTTGAAACAGGCATTTTAGATGCTATGCTCACTTGATTCTGAATTTTCATCCAACCTTGGTGCTTTTACACTTTCTAAAACACCTAAAATATTTAAACTATCTTTTTTTT
>JAQQSU010014083.1:0-11503 GCA_028627135.1 Pseudochirops cupreus | reverse complement strand
AGTTTAAATGGAGACTGAAGCAAAACATGTTATTATTCTTTTTCATGTTTGGTTTTGCTTTTTATTTTTCCCCAGTGATCACTCATTGGTTACAACCCTCCTATATAAACAAACTATTGTACGATGTGAAAGTATTTGCAGATCCTATACATAATTGCACGCCACCATGGGGGGGAGGGTGGGAAGGGAGGAGAGAAAATCTGAAACTCAGGGGATTGTGGAATTGATTCTTGTAAACTAAAAGTAAATAAAATAAATTAAAGTGTTGGAAAAAAAAGTTTTTTCTCAGATGTATAAACATTTGAGCCAACTTAGAAATACTATCTCATTATATCTACAAAATGTTTGACTTTCAAGTTGAGTCACTCTCTCCTGTGCCTCCTTTGAGCCTCAAGTTGAAGCAAAATGCTTCTATTGGTCTCTATTCAGACTCAAATTTTCCCTCAAAATCACTACCCGAGCTATCATTAATCACATAACATGGATTAGGAACCCCTGGGATTCTTTTATATAAAGGGAAAAAAACAATGGCAAAGGAAGAAAAAGAACAACCAATAAGGAGGACTATTCATTAGGATCAAAAGCAAGGCAGAAATCAGCATCTTCTTTTAATTCCCTCCCCCTTTCATGGGAAGGAGAGAAAAGAGGCAAAACTAAGAAAAGATGAGGCAACCAAATGGAGTAATTTCTTTCCCTGACTCTAAGCTATAGTAAAAGGAGTTGCGGTGGGGCGGCAGTCTATGAGGGGGTCTATGAGGGTCTTGGATTATCTTATAAAACATAACTTTCAGTCTCTTGGCCAGCAACACCCAATTGGTTGCAACTGTAGTGGCTGGTCATAGTTTCTTAGAAGGGGAGAACTGGGAAGCAAATATTGAAACATCTGGTGGTTGCTTGACCCTTGCTAACCCACATGATCACAAGATGAAGGACCAACTCCTCGACTGTGAACTCATTAACTCCAGGTTTGAGGTATTGAATAGAATTCATTCTATGAACTTCTTTGTCCCAGAAATACAAAACAGTACGAGAAGTCTCAATTCCAAAATATTTCCAAATAGTGACTTAATTGACTCTCTATACTTCTAATACCTACTTCAGTGTTGTTTTGAGGATTCAGTGAAGTAATGAGATGCAAGAAAAGTTACAGTGTTAAAAATTTGAAAACAGCTTTTATGTAATTTGGAAAAATATAATTAAAAAAATAAAAGTTACTAAATTTTTCATGTTTTCCATGGGGACTTTTCCCTATAGATACTACTGACTGCTTTCCTTCCTTTAAACCTCAAATAAAATCTCACCTACAAGGAACCTTTTATAATCCCATTTGTGAGGGATAATTTATAGTGAAGTTTCCCCAGTCTGAAGAATCAAATCTAGAATGGCTTCAGTATTCACTAGGCCTAGATTTAGGTCACCTGACCTTCCAGCAATCTGGGGCTTAGAGCAATGGAGACCCTCCCCCAGAGCCAACTCAGCAGAAGATATGCCAAATAAGGTTAAGACTGCTTTCATTGGACACCCACATGTTTCCAGGTCCTTTGTCTTAGAAAGATTCCCGCGCTTAGGTTGTGGGACAGCCCCCCCACCAATAAGAATGGAGGCCAGTTGGGGGGGTTGGGTTTCTGCATTAGAAGATTATATAACCATGGGCTGCCTTCTACCTGTTGCTCTCTCTCTGTCACCATTCGGGCGACAGGGGCAGAGTCCTTTCTCATGAGAAAGAGTAAAGACCTTTTCTGACTTCAGATTCAGACTCTGAACTCTTTCAACTCACACACATTTAATTCTAATACTTTCCCTCTCTTATTTCCTAATTATTTTACATATGGCTTATTTGTACATATTTGCTTGTTATCTCTTGCATTTGATAGTGAGTTCCTTGAAGGCAGGGACTGTTTTTTGCCTCTTTTTGTAAGCCCGGTGCTTAGCACAGTGCCTGCTAGATAGTAGGAGCTTAATAGATTTACTATAAGCAAAGATATATATGCAAAATGTTTCACATACCATTACTTGTAATGAGAAAAAAGTAGAAACAAAGTTTGTGACCAACTATTAGTAAATGGCTAAGATCTGAAATAATTTAGATAAAGCCAACTTTATATAATGGTGAATGCTATCAGATTAAAAGGCAACCCTCTCTTTTCTGTTATTAATAAGTTTTTTTTAAGGTAATATACTTTTTAGGGTATTTGGGTGCTGGCTGAATTAAAACAAAATGTATCAAAAAATTCAGTGTGTCTTCCACTAAACCTTGGTGCCCCCTCTCCAACGTAGTCATCTTCCCCTTGTACCTGCCTTCTACCCAGCTTCCTATTTTTGTTGATGATACTGCCATCTTCTGTTATTGAGGTTTGAAAATTTAGAGTAATTTTTGTCTCTTCCATGAGCCAATATATGTAAAGTGTTTTGGAGACCTTAAGGTGCTATGTTAATGTCAGATATTTTATTATTTTCTCTGCTTCTTCATTATATTCTTCCACTTTCCTTTCCCAGTCTTCCCTCTAGTCATTCCCCATATCTCAAATAACATTTTTTTTCACGCTTTTCCTGTCTCTCCTATGAAACAGTTCTCAATTCAATGGAAATGAACAATGAACTGGGTCTGGAACTGAATAGAAGGAGGAGAGTAGCTTGGATTGCCTTTGGGAAATTGCAAAATTCTGATGAACTTCTGACAAAAAAAAATCATCTAAAAATATCAATATTCTTCCAGTAACGTATGACTACAAGTCATAGAACACTATCATTTCCAAAGAATTGAAATTAAGCATTGCCCAAAAGGGTAATGGATACTAATATGGTAGGTGTGAATGGGCTGTACCACATTACAAATAAAAAATCACACAGAAGTATAAAAGATGCTATCAGTGAAATATATTGCTAAAAAAGAAAGTGTGCCAGTGTGGTGGTGAGGGTAAAGGATAACTGATGGATAGCTAACATGCACTATCTATTGTAACATTAAAAAAAAATGTGAAAAAGCCCTTACTCCTCTGGGGGATTAACTTTTGGGAGGAAATATATCAGATTTAGTGACTTTACATTGGTTCTTGAAAAAGATAAAAATTCTTGGCATTAAAGTTCCTCCACAATCTAGTTTCAACTATTTTTCCAGATTTATTTCATATTATTGTGCTTGAGATTGGGGTAGCAGGGGTCCAGTCCCTGAATAGCTGGAGTAGCAAGGCACTCTGAGAAAAGCCAGAAAGTAGCATGTTCCAGGCAAGTCAAACTATCACCACCACCTTGACCACTATCTCCCTTTGTGGTGACAGCTCAAGATCCTGAACAAGAGCATTGAAAATAATAGTAATATTCTAGTTCTATGGGTGCCTGCCTCCAATTAGAGCATAAAATCTTTTTTTGTGTGTCATGGACCTCTTTGATAGTTTGATAAAGTTTAGTTACCCTTTCTCAGAATGCTGTTTTTAAATGCAAAAAGGAAAATATGTAGGTTACAAAGGAAACCAATTATATTGAAATACAGTTATCAAGCAAATTAAAAAAATTAGTTCATAGAACTGAATTTGATGGATTAAGCTCCCCTCTCTCACTGTATTCATCTTGTAAGTTCCCTCACCTCAGTGAACCAAGGAAAAATTGCTTGAGGACTAGGTCTCCCCAAAATGAAGAGCAAAAGAGATACTTAATCCACTATATGAATTAAGTATGGGACAGGTAATTTCTTCCTACATACAAAGGAATTCTAAACACAGAATGCTCAAAAGCATGCATTAAGGATTTAGTAATTTAAAAATTTTCTGTAATTTTATTTATATCTATTGTTATAATTTGTTGGGACACTGATAGTTAGCCTTCATCAGATTAACCTTCTTCAGAACAGAAAGTAGTTTTTGAGAATACTGAAGAATTTCATACTTCACCTCAACTCTGTACTATCACTCAAAATTAATCTTCAGTGAACTTCAGCTGCTCTTACATCCAATCATTATTTTCACTGGGCACAAGACCTTCAAACCTTTAAAATTCACAACATCACCTCCAAGTCTTGACACATCCACTTTGAGAATTGTGTTCAGTTTCCTACTCAGAAAAAGAAACAAAAAAGCAGAAAAGACTGCTAAGGGCCCAAGTGCATTTTTTCCTATATGAAACAATACTTCATGTGAACAGCAGCAGCAGGATAGGGAATCTAATCTCTGTGTAAGCATACCCAGTAAGGCCTCCTATTTCTTTTAAGATATTAAGAAATAATATAATGGTCTAAAGTTCTTGGCCTCATAGAAAACATTTGCAATACTTAGTTAAATTCTAAGGCAACAATGTCTACAATGAATTATTTTTTGCTTCATTTTTATCAAAAGTCTAATCAGTTTCTAAAAAGAAAGGTCTGATCATTACGGGTGTGTGTGTGTGTGTGTGTGTGTGTGTGTGTGTGTGTGTGTGTGTGTGTGTGTGTGTGTGATATAGAAATCTAATACCGAATCTACCCATCTCCCAACATTTTAAACTGCAGGTCATTTTCTCTCGAAACCAGAACCCAGGCTTCCCAATTTTGGGTTTTGAAACCTTGCTAAATGTTGGTTTTCCATTTAGTATAGGAGGCATGGTTCCTTTTACTGCCAAGAAGAATTTATCATTATTTAGAATTTATCATTATTTTGAAGATATCAAGCTCCAATCATGGATGATTCCCCCCATGTGCTGCCTTCACTCCTGTTGATGTGCTGCTAAACAGAGCTATAGAAAATCACAAAACTTTGCTAAGTCCTATACATAACTTATGTCATCTCAAATGGGTCCTCACTGAAGCAAGGCAATCTTTTTATATCCCCCTACCTGCAATGAATTTACCATTCCATTTACCACAGTGAATTTTTAAAACTTTTCATAATTCATTACATCTTCCTTCCCCTCAACCTCTAGCCCACTGGTTCTCAACCTTCCTAATACTGCAACCCTTTAATACTCCTATGTGGGCGTATCTGCATGTGGGCAGACCCTCCTGGAGACAGATAGAGGAGCCATGTCTCGCTTCCTAAGACCACTGGAAATACATGTTTTCCGATGGTCTTAGGTGACTCCTGTGACCCCTGTGAAAGGATCGTTCGACCCCCAAAGAGGTCATGACCCACAGGTTGAGAACAGTTGCTCTAGCCTGAAATCCGGGTACCAATTGTTCCTTGGCTTCTGTTGTTTTCAGCCTGATCCAACCAGACTCACCAAAATGTTTCTATAGCTATATATCAACAATTTCATATCCCACATGCTATTAGAAAGTAAGAAGCTTCCCAACAATAAAGAAATCAAGACATCTTCTAAAATACCATTCCTTGACACCCACCCTCCTCCCCCAAGACTTCTCTGGGAAGGAGTCTCCTGAGCTATCCCCAAGGAAAGGATGACTACCAATTGAGACTTTGGTTACTTCTCTAGGGTATATGGAACTCTCTGAGAGGGCAAGAATGTTGAGGCTGAGAAAGATTTGGGGGAGATCAGATAGAATTATGTCCAAAAACAGTCCATTCTCATCAGGTAAGTCTTCCTGGAGACTGGATCCAACAAACCACTGGACATGGGGACCTTTATCCTTTCCGGGGTAGCATCAGTTTTTCATGGACATGATTTCTGGGAGTTTGAATATCTGACTTAGGCAGTGAGGTGTATAATGATGTGGCTGTTCATTAGTAGGGGCAACTCTCTCAACCTAAGATAGGAGAGTTCCATTTTGCCATTTGGGGACAGGTTGAGAGCCACTTGGTTCAGGAATAGCTGTCTTGTCCTTAGTGAGAGGGATCATATACCCAGCAGAGTACAGTTTCACTACTCATTTCACTACTCATGTCCAATTTGACATGAAACCTGTTCCCAAATCTCTGCTACTCTTATACTAGCTCCAATCTGATTTCTCTCATAGGTGCTGACATGCCCCCATAAAAAATATATGCAGTGGAAAGCTTCAGAAAAATTTCTCCTTTGGTCCTGACCCCAAAGCAGATAGCCTTTGATTATTCAGTCCTGTGGTCTCCAGGCCCCAGACCACTTGGCCAGATCAATGGCCACTGACTAGGAGCTTTTATAGTGAAGATCTTCCCTGTCTCATCCCTAAAGGCCCTCTTACAAGCCAGCTATGAAGCCTGGAGTTCACCCAATTGGAAGAACTTGCCAATATTCCTACTTCCTTTCAAGGTCAGTGGCTGTTGAAGTCCATTTGCACATGCCTCTCTGAAAGTGGATGGAACCATCACATAATCAGGCTGGCATTCCTCAGGAGCCAGGTCCTTATAGTTTAGAGCCAGCTGAGGAGGCAGGGCTCCAGAAGCTAGACTAGAGGCCTCAGGTCCTGGAATAGAAATCATCTGTTTGTATAAAGAACTACTACCAAAGGAACCCAGGAATGCATGATTTCTAATATACAATTTTCCTTTAGCAATAGAAGTCTCCCATATTCTACTAGTCTTGCTAGAAGAGCCATCTTAAATCACTGAAACTCTGGGCAAAGGGTGATTATAAGATTCTGTGTTATCTGTTCAGTAGCAAATAAGGTCCAGTAAGAGGCAAGCAAGGGTTTTTACTAAGCAATATAGAAACTGCTCTGGGGAATGTGGAGCCTCAGATACCTAAGTGGCTTATTATCTCCTGAATATGGTGCCCTTCTGTTCTCTGATGAGAGAACCATTCTAGTGAAGGCCTTTATCACCTGCTTACTGCAATAGCCTGCTGGTAGGTCTGTCTGCCTCAAGCTTCTCCCCATTCTAACCCATTCTCCATTCAATTACTAAAGTGAATTTCCTAAAGTGTAGGTCTGATCATATCACCCCTAACTCAGTCAATTCCAGTGGCTTCCTATTACGTTTAGGAACAAATACAAAATGCTCTGTTGGCATTAAAATCTGTTCATAACCTAGCCCTCTTTTGGCTTTCCAGTTTTCTTACGTATACTCTTTAATCCAATAACACTGGTCTGCCTATTCAAACTGGTCTGTTTCACAAACAAGACACTCCATCTCTCAGTTCCAGGCATTTTCTCTGACTATCCCCCATGCTTGGAACACAATCCCTCCCCTGCTCACACTACTGAACTCCCTAGCTTCCTTTAAGTCCCAACTAAAATCCTACCTTTTATAAGAAGCCTTCCCTAACTCCTCTTAATTCTTGTGTTTTCCCTCTTATTATTTCTTATTTATCCAGTAGATAGCTTGCCTTTTATAGATTTGTTTGCATATTGTCTCTCCCTTAGATAGTAAACTCCTTGATGGTGGGGGTTGTCTTCTGCCTCTTTTTGTATCCCCAGCACTTAGTACAGTGCCTGGCACATAGTGGGTACTAATAAATGTTTATTAAGGTGAATTATTCTGGCCACCCCCTTGATGCCAGGCAAAGGCTCCATTCAGACTGCTCTTTATGAACAGATACTTCCTGAGACATGGAAGGGGAGAGACTGCTGGACAGCCCTGTCTACATCTTCCAGGGTTGTAGCCTGTGCTGACCCTCCCCTTCCCCTCGAAAGACACTGACTTGTGGTTGAGTTGGTACATGGGGGCCATCAGGATATCCAGGTGGGGAATGTTGGTTTTCCAAAATCTAGAATCTAGTAAGTCTCTGGATTTCCTCCTTAGATCATGAGGAAGCAAGTATTAGTAATTTATTTCAGACTGCCTGGAGTCCTAGGCTTTCCTCTCCCACTGTATTCCCCCAAACTTGACTGTGGTGGACAGACCTTCAATTTTCCTAGGATTTATTTCCCACCACCTTGTTTCTCATAGGGGCCACCATCTGATCCAAAACTCCCATCACTGTGGTCCCACGTGCCCTAGTCAGCACATCATCAGTATAGTAGTGTAAATGCCCTGTAGGAAGGGCAGCTGCTTTCAGATCTCTGGCCATCATAATGTGGCAGTGTAAGAGTCAGGCAACCCTGGGAAGGACAGTAAAGGTACATTGAACTCCTTCCCAGATGAAAGCAAACAATTTCTGATTGGTTTCAGTCATAGAAAACAGAGGGGAAAAGTAATGGAAAGGTTAATAGCCCCTTACCACTTACCGTGGGCCTGTGCTACCTAATCTACTACATTGCTGAGATCAGTAACAACAGTATCAGCTGTAGCTGATCAGTAACAGTAACAGACAACTTTACTCAGCTCTCTGTAAGCTAGCAGGCACCATTGGCCTTTCTCACACAGAACATAGGGCTGTTGTAAAGGGATCTGGTATAACAATGCACTCCTGCTTCTTTCATCTCCATCACTAGAGAAGAAACATCTTTCACTTCTTTGGGGAGTGTTGTAGAATGTTAACTACATGAAATGGTAATTTTAAGGATTTCCATTTGATCCTTTTGACAATGGCATTTCTAGAGGTTGCTAAAAGGTTGCACAAACACTGAGCCCATAGCACCCCTTCCTTCTAGGGACTGACCTCTGTAGCCTTTCCTGAATGGTATAAATGGAGCAAGGGCTTTGCAGAATACCTCAGTCTTGGGGAAGTATGGGGGTGGAAGTGATTAAAGAACCCCTAGCCCTGGTGCTTACTTTCCCTGGACAATTTTACAGGCTGGGCTGGTCATCAGTTACTTTCTTACCAATCCCAAATTTCAGGAGCCACACCCAGAACTACCTCCTAGGATTGGTTTGTCATCCTGCTTTGCCCACCTGGAAGATTGGGGGTGAGAAGTTCTATGACTGTTCCCCCTATTCCCCAGGTGACTATTTGCATTGAAAACACTATTTGCCCAAGCCACTTCTCTCAACATCCTGCTCAAAGTTGAACAGCCCAAAAGGGTATGGCTTCAGGGTACAGGAGATCCATAGCTAAAGGTTGGAGTCACTCTGGTGGAACTCCACCCATAATATGAAGGGATCTAATTGTCCCAGTGAAAGGCCAGACAGAGAGTGTGTGGCACACTTTAGGGTGGGACTTGGGGGCGGGGCTGAATAAATCCAATCTATCAAACTAATTTTCTTTAGGAAGTTTGCCCTCTCCCTAAAAGATCCCTTATCTCTGAACAGATTGCAAGGGGAATTCAACTTTAGATACAATAACTTCCCATCTCAGCCAACCAAAAAGAGACAAAGAGCATATTCCTTCTGAAGGCTTGGACATTTTTAGTTGGCATTGTAGAAGTAGGTCCTTAGAGAGTTCCCCCAGGCCATGGAGGTCAAAAAGCAGAGAATCTTTCAGCATTAGTTTCACAAGACCACATCCCTTGGAACCACTGGCCCAGGGACATCTCCAGTTTCTGTTTGAACTTCTCCAGGGTTCACTCAGAGCTTGTTGCCTCAGGGAAGGGAGTCAATACTCCCAGGAGCAGTGAGAGGATAAAACCAGGGCTTTTTAATCCCTGGTGGGAATTCCCCAGTATCTTTTTTTTTTCTTTTTGGAGAGGGAAAGGCAGGGCAATTGGGGTTAAGTGACTTGCCCAAGGTCACATGGCTAGTAAGTGTTAAGTGTCTGAAGCTGGATTTTAATTCAGGTCATCCTGACTCCAGGGCCAGTGCTCTATTCACTACTCTACCTAGCTGCCCCTTCAGTCTCTTTCAAAAGTCTGCTCCTCTTCTACTGTCTCTAGGCTCATCAGGAACCAGATCCTCTGAGTCCAAGATTATAGGGTAGGTTCTTGGCTGGGGCTATCCCAATCAGGAGAGATCTCTTCACTTTTGCCACCATCAGTTCCACTAGCTGCCCCTCAGACTTTCATTGGTTTGTTCTCTGAAAGTCTTGAACTGTGTTATGCAGTACAGTAAATAACATCCAGGGAATGCTGGCTTTGGCTTATTCTTTACCCTTCTGGGCAGCCTCTTTTAGTACCTACTGAGCTAATCCCTCTACCTGTCTGCAGCCAATCACACAGAGAATTGATGAGGTACAGGCTCTGAGAGCCCCTTAGAGCTCTCCTTGAATCTTCCTACTGAGGCATTTGCCTGAGGCCATAAGCCTTTCATTGTGGCTCTGCCCAAATCTTTAGCCTTGCTTTGTCCAGCAGCTTCCCACCCTTGAACCTCCCAAAATATCTATACCCAAATCTGTTACACCCTTGAATTGGCCTAGCCCACCATTGTCTGTCTTCTCCAGGTAGCCTCCAGCAACTTCCCTCCCTTAATCACTCATTACTAGAGTCTGACCTCACTGACTCCTCCTGAAGACCCTCCAGAAAGTCCTCCTCTAGACCACCCCTAGATTCTTCCCACAACCTTTTGAATATCAGACCCCATCTTGCCTCCCTGAGAAAGGGAAGGCCAGAGAATGAATTCTAGCACAGACATACTCTGTCAGAGGATTCCAGCCCTCTTGCCCAATGCAAGTGTCACAGATACTGAGGCCCCTTAAGAGTCTACCCAATATGGTGAACTTTTAATAAACTTTACTTTTCTTTGGCTGAGAGAAAACTTGAGTCGAATTCATTTTGCAGGATCCAGCGTGTTGGTATTTTGGGGTCCCGAGTGCCCCTGACCCTAGACCTCATTATTTTATGCTAACCCTCTTCATTTTTATGGTTCCCTGATGGGGAGGGGGAGGAGGGAACCAATTTCCTAACCATCCTCACTTCTGTGTTCACCAGATGCTTCTGAATCCAACTCCCTAACAGGTCACACCCCTAGCCCCTCCCTCACATGGAATGGGACCTCCCTCCCAGCAACCCCTTTCCCCTACCCCATTCCTCTATACCTTCAAGGCTTTTCCCTCAGGAAGTGGCTGCCTTGCCCAGTGGGATGATTAGAGTGCATGTCCCATTTTCAATGTTAGACCTTTTCTTTAAGGAAAAACTGGGTCAATACTCTGAAGTTTCTGCCAAGTTTACCAAGGTTTTTAGGGATGTCACACTTCAGTTTCAATTTGAGCTTTCCTGGGGAGACCTTCATATTCTCTTCTCCACCTGATGTACTATTGAGGAGAATCTGGGAACACGCCCAGAAATTTGGGGATGGTTTGGTTATGTCTAATACCACCAGATATTCTCTGGGAGCCACTGCTGTCCCCACTAATGACCCCAGATGGGATCACTAAAAGAATGAAGATAAGGAAAAGAGAAACTGTATGGTGGTCTGCCTGTCAGAATGATGAGGATTAGAAAGGGTGGATTTCTATGGAAATCCTTTGAGGGTTCTTATCAGTCTGAAAGAATTACCAGGCATGAGCAGTCTTGGCAGTTTTAAGGGACTTTATTACGCTTGTCAAGTGGACAGGAGGGAATCAAGGGGAATCCTCCTGCCAGCAGGCAGGAGAAAATTAAGGTGAATCATCCTGCAAAGTGTGGGGATTGGGGGTACTGATTATATAGTAACAAAAGTCATACAGAGGTGGAGTTAGGGAGGCGCACCCAGCCTGTCTGCCCTGAAAGGTCCCCCTTTGATAAGGTGAAGTTCTTTTGTTAGGAGTTATCTTGTAGCTGGCCATTAGAACAAAAGAGGTAAACCTTTCTCTAAGGAATCCTTTTAAGAATTCTTAGGTGTGGCCTGTTATAGTTAACGATCTTCAGGGAAGATACTTACAGGCTGGGGGCGGGGGAAGGGACAGAGTTAATGACTTACAGCTGGGGGGG
>JAQQSU010014082.1:0-11504 GCA_028627135.1 Pseudochirops cupreus | reverse complement strand
TCTGGGCAGCCGTTGAGCCCCCCGGCTGTGAAAAGCCCAGATGTTGGTGCTTCCCTCTCTGGTAACTGACTAGGTAACTGATGTAATGGTCAGACGCTGGAAGCCGTCTGCTGATCTGTTTTTCTGTTTGTTTGTAACTTCTGTTTATATTCTCTGAAGTTCAGGGTGCTGACTTTTCCCCCGGAACTAGGTAAATGATATTTGATCGATTAAAGTAAGATTGTTAACCCATTTTGAGTTGCTTTCCTTTAGAAAAGCAGATCTAAGAACCTGTGCTAGTAGCTGCCCTAGGTATGCTAGGGTGCTTGCCGATACAACAGCTAGGATTGGATTGTGAATGTTTGTCTATGGGAAGATTTTGCAATGGTGTTTCTTCCTGTGGTGATAAGATGTATTAACTTCTTTGTTGCTATGATGGATTTGACTTTCTAGCATCAGAATAAATGTTTTGCTTCTGTCTTCTGTATGGGAGAGTCTATTAAATTTTGTGATTCAGAATTATGCCGGCATATTCATAGTCCCCATCGGTGCTATGAATATTGCTTTGGTAATACAGGCCCAGATGATAATCTTTCACTGTATGTATGCTATCAATTTGCTAGGCCCCTGATAATGTGGCTAACTTCCGAGGTTTGATAAACCTCAAGACAAATAACAGGGAGTCATTTTTAACAACACGTATATGTGATTTCAGCCAAAAAATATGGTATAAAAACAATGTAAGCTTACACCAAAGTACTTTCTACAAATTTTGGAGTTAAAATATACAGTCATTGAAATGCCATAAGGTTTTTTTTTTTAATTTAGAAAAGCAGCAGGTATAGCATGTATAGAACAGAGAATGTAGATTAGAATCTCAGTTCTAACAGCGCATTTTGCCCTCCTCCCTCCCATTTTTTTTTTTAGAGAATGTTTTTCTTTCTATTTTTTTTTTGCTTTTTTTTTTTTTGGACGGGGGAAGGTAGGGCAATTGGGGTTAAGTGACTTGCCCAAGGTCACATGGCTAGTTTGTGTGTGTGTGTGTGTGTGTGTGTGTGTGTGTGTGTGTGTGTGTGTGTGTGTGTATGTGTTAAGTGTCTGAAATCAAATTTGAACTCAGGTCCTCCTGATTCCAGGGTCAGTGCTCTATTCACTGTGCCACTTAGCCACCCTCTCCCTCCCATTTTTAAAGTGAGTTGATGTAAAGAAAGCCTTTTGTATACATTAAACTATTCTCTATGAATTCTTTACATTTCTAGACAAAAGCTAATTTTTGACCAAATCAGTACTTATAAGCTTTTAAAAACTCATCCTTACCCACAACTTAATGGATGGCCCTCATTTCCCACAGATTTAAGCGTGAGTCTTTTGCTTATTTGTTAATTAGGTCTGCAGAACTTATATATGGTTTATAATATTAGAATAGTGGTCAATAGAAATGTTTTATACAAGCAAGTCTGATAAGCTTATGCAAGTTCCTGTATTTTTTACTGTAACTAAACTGACTGTTTAATGCTGCTTCCTTTTCCACTGCATTCTATCACCTTCTCCAAGCCTATAAACAGGCCACTGACCATGCATGAAGACACTCTTTCATTAATTCATTTTCACAGAAAGCCTAGCATCCATCAAAGCACAGACCAACTGCATCCTCTACAGAGAGTAAGCCTGTCCCTCACCCATGCCAATTATTAGTGACTTCCCCTGCCCAGAAATTACTTTTAATATATTTTATTCTATTTTCTATGTTTCCTACCGAGAAATAGTAAGATCCTTGAGGCCAAACTCTGTTTGTAATTAATCTTTGTATCTCTAGCACTTAACAGTGACTAGAATAGAGAAGCACATTCATAAATACTTGTAGAAGAATTGCAAAATGTTGCCAAAATAATAGTAATTACTGGTGCAGATTTTCCTTTTTAATTTTTCAGACTGAAAGAAAAGTCATTCCAAAGAATATTTTTTATTGACAAAGAGAAATATTTCAACTCTATTCTTATCATTGAATTCTAATGACAGTTCAGTGTCTTTCTCTACAAAGCTATTTAACTCTTCTTGCATAACAGTTGATGAATATGAATAAATTAAAACCCCAAACAGCCTTAATTGCCAAAAGGTAAGAATTTCATCCTGCCTGTAAAATGTTGAATCCCAATTTGGTAAGAACTTCAATCCACTGGTTCATTTATTTACAAAATGCCAGACAAATGATTTGTTTTAACTAAAATCAATTGAACAAATGTCATTCCCCAAGATACTGTGTGAAAAATTTTGAGCACTTAGGAGAGATGTTATATAAACAGAAAATAAGCATGATATAGTGCATAGAGGAACACTGACCTCAAAGTTAATAGGGCAAGGATTTAAGGCCAATATCAGAAAAATATTGGCAGTATAATCATAGGAAAGTTACTTCTTATGGAGCTCAACTCTCTAAATGGCAGAGAGGATGCTGATGGGTATTTGGAGAGAAAACTCCTCCCTAGGAACTCCTTAGCTTAATAATAATCAAGGGTTCAATCAAAATTCAATTAAATATTTATATTTCCATTTTAAAATAAAGTTGTAAATAGAAGGTTCATTGATTCCATCTTTAATTAATAAAACTATATTTTCTAAAAAAAATGCCTGAGTTACTTCCAAATTCCACATGAATTTTTCTTGCTAAGATGTCTTGCTTCATCATTTTATCCATGTATTTTTGTTTGGAACTACATTTTTTTTTAATGTTTCATTTAGTATTGTGGGAATGATAGAAACACATAAAGGCCTCTCTTGAAATTGTGTGATATGCAGAATATGAATGAACAGTAAGGTGGAAACTAACTGAAAGAGTCTATTATTTTCTTCTTCTTCTTGTAGAACAACAGCGCATTTACGACTATAGAATACACATGATCTCAAAAACTAAAAGTCTTACTTTAATGGCCAGTTAATAGTCTTAGAGAAAAAAAGGACATTTGTAATGAATTTCTTTATTCACACAGAGTGGAAGTCAAGATTTTTCTCTTGTTTATAGTAGATATATGTAGGAAAATAAAGAAGTATGGATTAATAATATTTGCACTGATTGATTAGAAAAGTATTGACAGTCAAACAGTGTTAACTGATCTCTATAAATCAGCATATGGTTATTAAGTTTTCATTGTATGTGATTTCTTTCTGCTAGGTACTGTAGGAAGTAGAGAGAAATATTAGACCTTGCTCCTCCCTATACTCAAAATACTATGTTATGGGTCAGGAATTCTTAAGCTCTGATTCCTAGATAGATTTCAGCAGGGCTGTGAACTCAAATGGGAAAAATGCATCTTTTCTTCCACTGAACTCTATCTGAATTTAGTATTTCCTTCAATTACAAATTATTATTTTTTTGCTTTTTGTGCAGGGGGGAAGGCAGGGCAGTTGGGGTTAAGTGACTTGCTCAAGGTCACATGGCTAGTAAGTGTTAAGTGTCTGAGGCCGGATGTGAACTCAGGTCCTCCAGACTCCAGGGCTGGTGCTGTGTTCACTGCATCACCTAGTTGCCCCCTTCAATTACAAATTAAAAACAAACAAACAAACAAATATTCTGAAAAGGGATCTTTATCTAACTCCCACAGATAGATGTTCATGATATAAAGGAGTTTAAGAAGCTTTTCTCTATTTATAATTTCATGATACAAAGAATTCACTCAAGCTCCTTAATCAATGTACTCCTTAAAATGTGATTTTGATGATAGAGATGAAATATGTGTTGCTAGCAAGTTGTTAGTAGAATATTTTGAGGTTTGTGGAAGTCTCAACATTTTACTAAAGTGTTTTCAAATAGAATATAGAAAGCATGGTAAATACACTAGAATACAATTTTTGGGTAACAGACTAGAGAGAGAAATAAAATTTTAAAATATTTTAATATCACTATGTGGTTCTCTCCCACTGTGGAAATCTGTATTGAAATTAGATGTCCACCATTATATCTCTAAAAGATGAGGCAAGACCATCTGTTGAGAGACAAAGGAGTGGATTAGGGTATAATTTGAAGAGAAAAGAAAAAGTTTGAAACAATCACTGTGAGGAATATGATATAGAGTAAATGGACACAAAGACAATGTTGCTCATAGAAGCAAAATGTCATTGGAGATCAGATAGCACAAATTATGCCATAAACTTTTAGCAGACCCCACTGCACATGGCTATTTGACTTTCTCTAGTGGGTTTCAGTGCTGCATGAGTAAGAATAGAGAAGGGAATGGAAATCACCCATAGATGGGACAAAGTGTGAGCAGTGAGAGGACAGGAAGACAAGAAAATAATGGTCCTTTTATTTCTTTTTTTTTTAGAGGGGGAAGGCAGGGCAATTGGGGTTAAGTGACTTGCCCAAGGTCACATAGCTAGTAAGTGTTAAGTATCTGAGACCAGATTTGAACTCAGATCCTCCTGACTCCGGGGCTGGTGCTCTATTCACAGAACCACCTAGCTACCCTGACAAGAAAATATTGGGTAGAATACATTGTATGTTTGACCTCACTCTCTTTATAGTGACTTGTCAAGAAAGTGAAGCTACAGTAGGAAAAAATGAATAGAGAATAATAAAAGGAGTGAGTAGAGATTATGATAAGGATGAAGAATAGATTAGGGAAGAAAGAAGTAAAGGTGGAGAAATGGAAGGATAGAAGGTTGTGATTCAAGATAGAAATTTCAGTATTCTGCATCACAGGAGTAAAATAAATGAACAAATGAAGAGATAAACAAACAAATACACACACATACGTTATGGTGAGATCAAGGGTATATGACCTTTCCTCTATAGAGGTGGGGTAGAGTAAGGGATGTTTCAGTTTGATATGAAATATCAAATGATACTGACTGAAAATGAAGAGAATATGAGATCCCACTCTACTTATCATTCAGTGATTTAAAAACAATCACATTAGACTCAGTAAAGACCATACTTTAAAGACACTTTCCCCACAAAATATTTCCCATTTACTTGACAAAATAATACAAAATTGCTTCAAATGTACTGTGAAAGAGATTATCATTTAAGATGTGTGATAGTAGGAAGGGCAAATTGGGGGAGGTACAAGTCACAAGGAAAACACTTTTGAGAATGGACAAGGTGAAAGAAGACAGAAAGTAAGATAAAGGGGGAAATTAAGATGGATAGAAATACATAGTAATCATTTTTGTGAAAAAAATTATAGTGTTTCTCTGATAAAGACCTCACTTCTCTAATGCATGAAAACTTAATAAAATTATAGAAAGAAGAGTCATTCCTCAATTGATAAATGGCCAAAGGATATAAACAGTTCATTTTCATACAAAGTAATCAAAGCTATCCATCTTCATATGAAAAAAAATGTTCTGTCACTAATGATTACAGAAACACCAATTAAAACAGCTTTGAACTTTTACAACACACGTATCAGTTTGGAGAATATAACAGAAAAAGAAAAAGACAAATACAGAAGGGGAGGAGGGAAAATTTGGACACTAATTTCACTCTTGGTGAATTTGTATATTGACTCAACCATTCTTGAGAGCCATTTGGAACTATGTCCAAAGGGCTATAAAACCATGCATGCCCTTTGATCAAACAATATCACTACAAGGTCTAAATTACAAATAAGTAAACAAAGGAAAAGAAAAGGACCCATAAGTAGAAAATTTTTTATAACAGGTCTTTTAGTGTTGGCAAAGAATTGGAAATTGAGCAGATGTCCATCAATTGGGGAGTGGCTGAACAAGTTGTTGTATATTATTGTGATGGAACACTATTGCGTTATAAGAAATGATGAGCTGGATGCTCTCAGGAAAACCTGGAAAGGATTACATGAACTTAATCAAAGTGAAATGGTCAAAATCAGGAGAATATTTTACACAGCAACAGCAATATTTTATGAAGTTCAACTGTGAGTAACTTGGCTATTCTTAGCAATACAATGATCCAGGACAATTCTGTAGGAATTATGGAGAAAGGTGCTATCCATCTCCAGACAAAGAACTTGTAGAGCCTGAATGTAGATCAAAGATATTTTTTCTGTACTTTCTTTTTCTTGTTTTTTTTTTACCTTTATTTTCTTTCAAAGAATGATTTAAGTGGAAATGTTTTTTGCATGACTATACATGCTGAACTTATGTCAAATTGCCTGCCTTCTCAATGGGTGGGAGGAGTGAGGGAAAGAATTTGCAACTCCAAATTTGAAAAAAAAAAGTTAAAATTGTTTTTAACACGTAATTGGGGAAAATAAAACTTTAAATTTAAAATAAACTTCCTAAAGCTGCCAAAAAAAAACCCCAGCCCAGTTGGTATATGTTCCCCAATGTCTATGACACAGTATCCCACCAAAGCAATCAGAATCCAGGGGAAAGTGACCTCTATATTAAAGAGTATATGTCATAAGGAGATAATTAACAGTTTCTGATTCTCAGGAACAATTTTCTCCCATTTGTGGGGAGCTCAAGAAGATCCCTTCTAGACATGGTATAGTCTTGGTACTGGGCTTCTGGCCGTGCCATCAGTCCAGCCTGTCCTCAAATTCCAAAAATACACAGTGCTATCAGCTGATCTGAGATGCTATTTAGGAAACCAATGGAAAGATGAGAAGTCCAATATTCTCTGGATTCAAGTGTGTATGTATGGGTGGGTAGTGAGGGGTTAGAGAGATCTGCTGAAAGTTGAAAATGAGGCTTCTCCTCTACTCAACCCCAAGTGACCCCTTCTTGTGGATGTTCTAGAAAGCCAAACACTCCAATTTCTGGAATTCCCTCATTCGACTTAATTTCTATGCTTTTATCCTTGACCCAGAGAGTATACCAAAATCACTCAACCACTTGGAATGGACTTTTTTTTCTGGTGTTAATTCATTTCTTCCAATGGTTTTTAAGGATTTTTGTACTTACTCTAAAGCCTGTAAGGGACTAGTTGAGATGAATTCCCACCTAATTAAGGTATCAAAGCTTACTCCATCTTTATATTTATTTTTTGGAATATGACAAACAGTTGAAAAGAGAAACCAAAGAGTTAGTCTATTTCTACATGTATCTTGTAGAGACACTGTGAATTGATAATTGACTGGGCCCAGAACTGAAAATGAGTAAGGTAAAATATTCTTATGTTGCATTGACAAAATATGCAGCATGTTTAATGATCACAATATCACACGTGGAGTTTGAAAAACCAATGTGCTCCCAATAATCTCACACAGTTGTGTGTCCAAAAAAAGAGGAAAACAGTGTCCAAAGAATCAAAATGATAAGTTTTCCAAATAGTGATGAAGAGAACTCTGATTGGCATAAGTAAGCTGCAGCATATAACCAAGGGCAAGTTGTATAAAAGAAAATATTAGAGAAAGGAAAAGAATATAAAATTAAAAATAATAATAGCCAGCATTAGTGTTAATTTTGCGTCAAACACTATGCTGAGTGCTTTGCAAGTATCTCATATGATTCTCACAACAACTCTGAGAGGTAAGGACCAAAGATTGTCAGATAACAATGCATATGTTTGCTCCATTTTTATCTATGTAGTGGCAATGGATCTAGAGAATTCTTCTAGTATATCAGTATGATCCTTCATTGTGAATTTAAGAGAAAACATGGAGAAGAAGCACACAGCATGAGAAGACATGGCTAGACTTTGATTTGCTTAACTGGATGGCATGTTCACATTGAAGAGGTCAGATTCATTGACATGTGTGAGAAAGGAGGTGGGCTCATCCTGTACTGAGAATGAAACTATAATGGTATACAGGTTCCTAACACACCAAATAAGAAAGAGAAAGACCGTTAGTGTTTTGTATAGAAATACTGTGGCATGTTGATAAGGGAAACATGGATAAGAATTGTGCTGCATGAAGTTAAAAAAAAAGATGTATATTAGAATGAAATCATGAATCATTAAAAGTTTCAAGTAGATAACATCATTCTATGCATTTGCTTTCTATACCAATTTTCTAAGTGAAGGATGATCCACAAAGAAGCCAGAGCAAACTACCACTTAACAAACTTTAAATTACTTGTAAAAAAAATCTGACAGTTGAGGAAGTAGTCTATTAAACTTCACTGTAACTGGAGAATAAAACAAATGTGTTGTCATGTCTGAATGCACAGAAGGCAGAATATTTGTTTTATCATTTCTGTCTTTGTTTTTCTTTCCCTCTTTCAGCAAACACATACCCTATCCTTTAAACATATGTTGATTCATATTTTTTCTCATTCAAAAGCAGAAAAAGTAGGGAAATTTTTTTCTAAAAGCAATAGTATGACAAAAATATAATGAAACATTAATAATCAAATGTAAACAGAATGTTACATAAAGTCTGTAGAGAATGGCAGATGTTGTTCATTTTAGAATCCCCTGGCATCAGATTAAAATCATTTCTCTTATCTGGATGAGCCAAAAGGCCCTTATGAACATTTATCATACTCAAGTAAAATATCTTCTCCTATTAAACATACTTTCCCTTGCAGGATGCCTGGGGCTTTAGCTTGTCTTGCCTCCCTGATCTCAGAAATGCTCAATAAGCCTCCTTATGAATGTATATTTTTGGAGATCTTCCACAGCTCTGCTCAACCAATAAGCAGCCAAGTCTATGGGAAGTACAGTACCAAGCATAAGAAATATGTCCTGTGTAAGGTTGGGTTTTGTTCCTCTATTAATCAAACTTTCAGTTGCTCTGCTTTGCCTGTAATTTGATTTCCACCAGAGACAAAAATTATATTGAAACGTTAAATAAAAGTTGCTTACTATTTTTTTTAATGAAAACAAAGATCCTAAGGTATGATGACAATATTTCTGCTTTAGATTACCCAAACCAAATTACCATGCTATAGAAAGAATATTGTGTGTGTGTGTGTGTGTGTGTGTGTGTGTGTGTGTTCAGAAATGAATCAGCTGGCTAAAATAGTGTGTAGGGAAATCTCATTCCCTTTATTTTCAAAGCAATTTAGCCACTGGAAACCTCGGCTATTGGCACTAATCTAGTAAAGCATTAATCTCTTTATTCATTTATCACTGAAATAATGAATACTGATTATTACCCAGTCTTCCTTAATGAGAAGTATGGGAGAGATTTAAGGAAGGAGAAAAAAATCTTTGTCACGTTCTCAATAAATCTACTGAACTGCATTTGTCTTTAATATGCTGAAACCAAATGTTCGAGTTTCATGCTCCCATGGAGTTTCATGCTTTGATGTAGGTGAATGTGAAAACCAAATGTGTGTGTAAAAAGTTTACATAGAGAGAATTGGTTATTTTGCAGCTGTAACTGCATCTTACAGTACAAAACTAAAAATTTCATCTAAACTAAAGAGATAATAATTCTAAAGGTCATGTGGAAAATTAATATTGACTAGTTAATATATACCTTCTGGGTTTTACTGAAAATTCTTCCAAACTTTTATGAAAGGCCATCAGGATTTGATAATATATGTAAGATGACACGATTTTCAAAAAGATTTGATGACTATTTAACCTTTATTTCTTCTCATAATTAAAACAAAATGCAATAGAAAGGTAAAGGAATGGCTGATGTTTGAAGATACGTATTTCTGCTGAAGTGATACAGCAGCAATACCTCAGTTATAGTCTATATTTTCATTCTGTATCCCCAAAGTCTTGAGGAAGATTTGAAATACACCATTCTACAAGCATTAGTTAAGCACTTATTCTATGCCAAACATTTGTATTTCAGTCTTTTTCTGAATATAGAGCCTCTACTCATTGCAATGCATAACTTCCATGTGTTCCTTTGACCCTATTCATACCATTATGAACAGATATTTTTTGGTACTTACTATTTGCCAGGAACTGTGCTAAGCACTGAAGGTAATAAAAAGGCAAAAATGCTGGTGCCTGCGTTTAAAGAGCTCACATTCTAATGATGGAGGTAATAGGCAATAACTACATAAGTATAGATGGAAAGTAATGGAAGGAACTGTGGTGGAAGTATGTGGAAAAGGTGTCTGGCTGGGGTTTTAACTGAGTCAAGGAGCCAAGAGGCAGAAAGGAGGAGGAAGAGGTTTCCAGGAATGAAGGACAGCTAGTATAAAGGCAAGGAGCCAAGACATGGAGCACCAGCTGTAAGCAAAAAGCAGGTAAGTTGGTGTTGAAGCATAGGTGGTATAGGAGAGTTAGAACCTGGAGTAGGAAGATCTGAGTTCCAATGTGACCTCAGAAACTAGATGTAGGACTTTGGGCAAGTCACTTAACCTTTGCCTGCCTCATTTTTCTGCTTTATAAAATGGGAATAATAACAATGCTTAGCTCCCTGGGTGTAATGGCAAGCAAAGAGGTACTTCACACCTTGTCTCAGCTATTTCATTATTTAGCAACTTGTTTCAGTTCCAGTTTCTTTTAAGCCTTGCCCATGATTATATCAAGTCTTTGTTAAGAAACAGAACTTGTGAACCCCAAAATTGTGAGCCCCATGACTTGGAACTGCTGTTGCTGATGCAACAGGAAGGGGAGGAGCTAATGACCATATATAAGGAGAAGCCCAAGCTGGGAGAGAGCAAAACTGAGAAGAGAACACTTGTGGTGGCAGAATTGAGAAGAAGAACTGTGTGGTGGCCAGGCACTATGTTTGTCTGTTCTGTCTGTGTGGATTTTTGTTTATGATACTTTTTACAGAAGCCCTGGGACCTTACCAGAAGGCCTGAAAGAGGATTTCCTGGTTGTCTGTTTACAGAAGTCCTGGAGGAGGGTTTTGGAGGTCCTGGGACTTCACTGATGATTTGTGCTGACATCTCAGACTTTGTGAGTCTGTGTTGATTTCCATACCAACGATTTTTGTTGACTTCTCAGACCTTGTTGGCAGGTCTATGCTGATTTCACAGGCACATAGTGAATTCATGTTGGTGCCATCAATGTGTATTAATATTAGTGTAGCTCTGTTAAGCTTTGTCTTCCCAGAAACAAGAACTGTGAAGAACTTAAGGTGGACTGGACACTGTAAGCTTCAATATGGAATGGGAACTGGATGAGGAACTAGTCAAGGAGCTGGATGAGGAGCTGAGAACTGTCTGCCTGTGAATCCAGGTGACAGTTGGTTAAATTCAAGTAGGAGCCAGGACCATGGAAGAGGAACAAAGGAATTTGGGAGCCAACCTTGAGTCAAGATGAAAAGACCTCTTCTTGGATACTTAATGCTGACTGAGAAGACCCTGATTTATTGTGACCTTGTACTTTGTGTCCCTTAAGGAGGATTGCTCCTAAATGATGATTACATTAAGGACTTAAAGAATGATATCTTCTGTTTAAAACTATGTGGCCATTTTGATGAAAACTATGTGGCTACTTCAGTGATAATTTGTTATGTTATAACATTGTGAATGCTGCACTTTGGTTTCTGTGAATGTTTTGCTTTAATTTACTGCTGAATAAATAGAGAGTTCACTATACTATATAAGCACAACCTTAAAGCTGCTCACAGCAGCAGTCCTCTGGAAAGCTGCTCATGCTTGGCTTTATACTGGGTTGTAGTGAGGATAAAATGAGACAATATTTGTAAAGCACTTTTTTAATTTTTAAAGCATTCTGTAAA
>JAQQSU010014081.1:0-11504 GCA_028627135.1 Pseudochirops cupreus | reverse complement strand
GAAACTGTTAAAGGAAAATTCCAAGAAATGCCCCAGCCAAAATACAGAATTTCAATAACAAAGATATCAATATCTAGCAAGAAGCCAGAAACAGAAAGTTCAAGTACCAAGGAACTTCACTTAGGATCACACAAGGCTGGGGAGCGATCATTATAAACAAGATAAAATCTAAGAACACAATATTTTTTAAAAAGACAAAAGAATATAACTAAGAATAATTTATATAATCCCATTAGAAAAAAATGAACCCCTATAAGAGTAGAAGAACTTTAATTACTCCTGATGAAGCACCAGAATTGAGTTGAAACACTGAATTTCCAACAGAGGAATCAAAATAAACTAGAAAGTTAAATACTTCTGAGAGATTATAGGGGGCTAAATGATGATAAAGTGCTTGCATTCTAGTAGAGAGAGAACAGACAAGTGTCCCTTTAGAATCCTAATAAAGGTAAAAGAATTGAAAAAGTCAAACAGAGAGATTACAATTGATTTGATGGTTTGATTGGTTGATGGTCTTGAAAGGAAGGGAAAAGGAGGGGACAGGGAATACATTCAAAAAGAAATGAGGAAGAAATAGGTGGGACTTACAATGGTTCATAATGTCGGTGCATAACAAGAAGAGTATATAAAAATGGAAAAAAGGATTGGGAGAATGGAAATCATTCCCATAGAATGAACCTCATTTATATTTTGACTGAACAAAGAGAGTTGAATACACACATCCATATATACACATACAAAGAATTTAGTGTAGTAAGACAGAATTCATCAATGTTATTTATAAGAAATATATTGGAAACATAAAGATTCAGCCAGAGTAAGAACTGGAGGTTGGAGCAGAATTTACTGTGCTTCAGGTATACACAAAAGAACAGGAATAGCAATTGTGATCTCAGACAAAGTGACAGTAAAAATAGATGTGTTTTTTTTAAAAAAAGATAACAAGGAAATGATTTTATGCAACAATGCATAGAATCCAAGTAATCCAAATAATTCTGGAGAATTTGCGTTTTCACCTTTTTCTGCAGAGCCCGTGAAGTCTATGTCAGGTATAATTCCATGTAACTGAGCAGAAACAGTGAACGCCTCAGAGATCTTTCTGACACAGCTTTGTATTTACTGTTTCTCTTCAACTCATATATTATATCCTGCTTGCTTAGCTTGCCTTTGGATTTAAATGAAGTTTTCTCTTATTGAAGTCAATGGGAGTAGATGAAAACTCATTTTCCAAACTGACTGACAGCACAAGGTTCAGACTCCAAGGGGAAATGTGTAGTGCTGCAGGAACTGTATGCACAACAATGCATAGAATTCAAGTAACCCAAACAAATCCTGAAAAATTATCTCTCTCATCTTTTTTTTCCTGGGCCATTGAAGTCTATATCGAATAAAACGCTGTGTAACTCAGCAGAAACAGTGAGCACCTCGAAGAACTTTCACATACAGCTTTTTCCTTACTATTTCTCTTCAACTCATATATTACATCCTTTTTGCTTAGCTTTCTTGTGGGTTTAAATGAAGACTTAGATTTTCTCCCATTGAAGTCAATTGGGAGTAGATGAATACTCATTTTCCAAACAGACTGAAAGGGAAAGGTAGAAACTCTAAGGAGAAATATGTAGTGCTTCAGGAACTGTATGCACAACACATAGAATTTAAGTAACCCCAACAAATCCTGAGAAAATTATCTTTCATCTTTTTTCCCCAGGCCATTGAAGTCTATATCAAATAAAATGCCATGTAACTCAACAGAAATAGTGAGCACCTTGAAGAACTTTCACATACAGCTTTTTCCTTACTGTTTCTCTTCGACTCATATATTACATCCTGTATGCTTAGCTTTGTTTTGGATTGAAATGAGGACTTAGTTTTTCTCCTTTTGAAGTCAATGGGAGTAGATGAAACATTTTCCAGACTTACTGAAAGTTCAAGGTCGAGACTCCAAAAGGAAATGTTTAGTGCTGCAGGAACTTATGCACAACAAGGTACAGAATTCAAGTAATTCAAACAACTCCTGAGAAATTCATGTTTTTACCTTTTTCTGCAGGGACATTGCAGTCTATATCAAGTATAATTCCGTGTAACTCAGGAGAAACAGTGAACACCTCGGAGATCTTTCACATATAGCTTTTTCTTTACTCATATGTTATATTCTGCTTGCTTAGATTGGTTTTGGATTTAAAGGAAGACTTAGATTTTCTCCCATTGAAGTCAATGGGAGTAGATGAATACTCATTTTCCAAACTCTTTGAAAGGGAAAGATGGAGAATTTAAGGAGAAATGTGTAGTACTTTAGGAACTGTATGCACAATGCATAGAATTCAAGTAATCCAAATAACGCCTGTGAAATTCACATATTCATCTTTTTATGTAGGGCCTTTGAAGTTAATATCAAATATAATTTCATGTAACTTAGCAGAAACATTGAGCACTTAGAAGATCTTTCATATACAGCTTTTTCTTAACTATTTCTCTTCAACTCATATATTACATCTTCTTTAGCTTTCTTTTGGATTTAAATGAAGACACAGATTTTCTGCCATTGAAGTCAACAGGAATAGATGAAAACTCATCTTCCAGACTCACTGAAAGCACAAGGTAGAGACTCCAAGCGGAAATTTGTAGTGCTGCAGGAACTGTATGCACAACAATGCATAGAATTCAAGTAATCCAAACAACACCTGAGAAATTTGTGTTTTCATCATTTTCAGCAGGGCCATTGAGGTCAATATCAAGTATAATTCCATGTAACTCAGCAGAAACAGTGAACACCTTGAAGATCTTTCCCATACAGCTTTTTCTTTAATATTTCTCTCCAACTCATATATTACACCTTGGTTGCTTCGCTTTGTTCTGGATTTAAATGCTGACTTACGTTTTCTACCATTTAAGTCAATAAGAGAACGAGAATGAGAAATAGTTCTCATCAACTACAATTTACTTTAATGGAAGAAAATAAAAGTGTTCTGTTAAATGCAAAATAAAGCTGAGCAAACAGGATGAAATATATGAATTGAGGAGAAGTAGTAAAGACAAAGCTGTGTCAGAAAGATCTTTGATGTGCTCACTGTTTTTGATGAGTTGCACCAAAGTATACTATGTATTGACTTTAATGGCACTGTAGAAAAGGGTAAAAATGTGCATTTCTCAGGAGGTTTTTGGATTCTTGCATTCTATGCATTGCTGTGCATACAGTGCTGTAGCACTGCATATTTCCACTTGGGATCTAGACCTTTCTCTTTCAGTCAGTTTTGAAAATGAGTTTTCATCTACTCCCAATGACTTTAATGGGAGAGTACCTAAATTGTCTTTTTAAATCCAAAACAAAGAAAACAGGGTGTAATATATGAGTTGAAGAGATATAGTAAAGACAAACCAAGCTGTGTAAGAAAGATCTTTGACATGCTCACTGTTTCTGTTGAGTATAAAGGAAGTATTCTTTGTATTGACTTAAAAGCCCCTATAAAAAAGGTGAAAATGTGAATTTCTCAGGAGGGGTTTGGATTATTTCAGTGCTACTCATTGCTGTGCATGCAGTTCCTGAAGCACAACATGTTTCCACTTGGAGCCTAGACCTTTCACTTTCAGCCAGTTTGGAAAATGAGTTTTCATCTACTCCCATTGAATTCAATGGGAGAAAACTTGAGTCTTCTTTTAAATCCAAAACAAAGCTAAGCAAACAGGGTGTAATATATGAATTGAAGAAAAATAGAAAAGAAAAAGGCATGTAAGAAATATCTTTGATGCACTCACTGTTTGTGTTGAGTTACACTGAAGTGGACTTTGACTTTAATGGCCCTGTAGAAAAAGGAAGAAATGTGAATTTCTCTGGATGTTTTTTGGATTACTTGAATTCTATTCATTGCTGTGCATACAGTTCCTGTACCACTACACATTTCCACTTGTAATCTAGACCTTTCACTTTCAGTCAGTTTAGAAAAAGAGTTTTCATCTATACCCTTTGACTTCAATCTGAGAAAACCTAAGTCTTCATTTAAATCCAAAACAAAGCTAAGCAAACAGGATGTAATATATGAGGCGATGAGAAATAGAAAAGACAATGTTTTGTAAGAATGATCTTTGATGTACTCACTGTTTCTGTGGAGTTAAAATGAAGTATTCTTTGTATTGACTTAAATGGCCCTGTAGAAAAAGGTGAAAACATTAATTTCTCAGGAGGTGTTTGGATTATTTGAATTCTATTCATTGCTGTGCATACAGTTCCTGTAGCAATACACATTTCCACTTGGAGTCTAGACCTTTGCCTTTCAGTCAGTTTGGAAAATGAGTTCTCATGTACTCCAAGTGACATTAATGAAAGAAAACTTAAGTCTTCAGTGTAATTGAAAACCAAACCAAGCAAACAGGATGTAATATATGAGTTGAAGAGAAATACTAAAGACAACACAGTGTACCAAAGATCTTTGATGTGCTCACTATTTCTAAAGAGTTACTCTGAAGTATATTGACTGTACTGACCCTGTAGAAAAAGGTGCAAACACGAAATTTTCAGGAGATGTTTGCATACTTGAATTCAATGCATTGCTGTGAATACAGTTATTGCAGCACTACACATTTCTCCTGGAGTCTCAACCTGTTGCTTTTATTGAGTTTGGAAAATGAGTATTCATCTGCTCCCAATGACTATTTTGGAAGGAACAGTAAGTCTTAATTGAACTCCAAAACAAACCTAGTGAGAAAGGTGGAGCCAAGATGGCTGCGTAGAAGCAGGAAAACTCTGCAGCTCCCACACAGCCACCTCAAATAGCCATAAAATATGACTCTAAACAAATTTTAGGGCTCCAGATCTCACGAAAGTACAGAAAAACACATCTCCCGCTGAAGGCAACTTGGCAGGCAGGACAGGAAGAGCTCATCTCAGTGCACTGGGAGCCAAAACCAGCCTGCCTGAAACCGCGGCTTGGTCCGAAGGCGGCCAAGACAAGCCACAGCTGGAGCTTTCAGGAGAGTGGATCAGTGGCAGCTGTGGTAATTTCCAGAATTATCAACTCTGCTAAGTTCAGGGGAGAAAAACGGGTCCAGCCAAACAGCCCCAAAAGGCAAGGAAATAGCAGAAGCTGTGCAGCCGCCTCCACGTGGCTGCTTCGAAGCTCACAGCCTGCAGATTACAGGGGGGCCAAGCAATCATTCAAGGCCTAAGTGCCTTAACCAGCCTGCATCAAGATTGTTGTCTTGGGTAGCGGTCCTGAGGTGCCTTTTCAGTGAGCCAAAGCTAGTGGGGGCTGCAGCGGCCTCCTAATAGCTCTGGCAGCTGTGAAAACCCCAGTGATTTGGAGCAGAGCTTTCCCCTCTGGAAACAGAGTTCCACAGAGCTAAAAAGTCAAGTAATTGACTGGAAAATGAGTATTCATCTGCTCCCATTGACTTTTTGGAAAGGAACTGTAAGTCTTCATTTAATTCTAAAACAAACCTAAACAAACACTATATAATATATGAGTTCAAGAGAAATCGTAAAGACAACACTGTGTAAGAAAGATCTGTGATGTGCTTACTGTTTCTGAAGAGTTACTCTGAAGTATATTGACTGTACTGACCCTGTAGAAAAAATTGTAAGCGCGAATTTTCAGGAGGTGTTTGGATTACTTGAATTCAATGCATTTCTGTGAATATAATAATTGAAGCACTCATTTCTCCCGGAGTCTCCACCTGTTGCTTTCATTGAGTTTGGAAAATGAGTATTCATCTGCTCCCACTGACTTTTTTGGAAGGAACAGTAAGTCTTCATTTAACTCCAAAACAAACCTAAACAAAGAGTATATAATATATGAGTTCAAGAGAAATCATAAAGACAACATTGTATATGAACTGGGCCTGTAGAAAAAGGTGTAAACACGAATTTTCAGGAGATGTTTGGATTACTTGAATTCAATGCATTGCTGTGCATACTGTTCCTGCAGCACTGCACATTTCTGCTTGGAGTCTAAACATTTCTCTTTTATTCACTTTGGAAAATAAGTTTTCTTCTACTTCCATTGACTTTCATGGAAGGAACCTTAAGTTTTTATTTAACTCCAAAACAAACCTAAACAAACAGTATATAGTATATGAATTCAAGAGAAATAGTAAAGACAACACTGTGTACGAAAGATATTGGATGTGCTCACTGTTTCTGAAGAGTTCATCTGAAGTATATTGACTGTACTGGCCCTATAGAAAAAGATGCAAAGGCGAATTTTCAGGAGGTGTTTGGATTACTTTAATTGATACTTTGCTGTGCATACAATTCCTTCAGCCCTACACATGTCTACTTGGATTCCATACATTTCCCTTTCAGTCAGTTTGGAAAATGAGTTTTCATCTATGCTTTTTGACTTTAATCTAACAAACTTTATGTCTACATTTAACTCCAAAACAAAGGTAAACAAACAGTATGTAATATGTGAGTTCAAGAGAAATAGTAAAGACAACACTGTGTATGAAAGATCTTTTTTGTGCTCACTGTTAGTGAAGAGGTGCTCTGAAGTATATTGACTGTACTGGCCCTGCAGAAAAAGGTACAAAGGTGAATTTTCAGGAGGGGTTTGGAATACTTGAATTCAATGCATTGCTGTGCATACTGTTCCTGCAGCACTATGCATTTCAACAGGAGTCTCAACCTGTTGCTTTCATTGAGTTTCGAAAATGAGTTTTCATCTTCTTCCATTGACTTTTCTGTAAGGAACAGTAACTCTTCATTGAACGCCAAAACAAACCTAAACAAACAGTATATAATATATATGAGTTCAAGAGAAATCGTAAAAACAACACTTTGTATGAACTGGCCTTGTAAAAAAAGGTGCAAATGCAAATATTCAGGACTTGTTTGGATTACTTGCATTCAATGCATTGCTGTGCATATAATTCCTTCAGCCCTACACATTTCTACTTAGATCCTATACATTTTGCTTTCATTCAGTTTGCAAAATGAGTTTTCATCTATGACAATTGACTTCAATCTAAGAAAACTTATGTCTTCATTTAATTCCAAAACAAACCTAAACAAACAGTACATAATATATGAGTTCAAGAGAAATTGTAAAGACAACACTGTGTACATGGAGACCCTATAGAAAAAGGAGAAAATGCAAATTTCTCTGGAGGTTTTTGGATTACTTGAATTTTATTCATTGCTGTGCATACAGTTCCTGTAGCACTACACGTTTCCACCTACAATGTAGACCGTTCACTTTCAATCAGTTTGGAAAATGAGTTTTCATCTATTCCCTTTGACTTCAATCTGATTAAAACTAAGTCTTCATTTAAAACCGAAACAAAACTAAGCAAAGAACATGTAATATATGAGATGGTGAGAAATGGTAAAGACAACACTGTGTAAGAAATCTTTGATGTGCTCACTGTTTCTGTTTAGTTACACCAAAGTATACTTTATATTGACTTTAATGGCCTGTAGAAAAGGCTGAAAATGTGTATTTCTCAGGAGGTTTTTGGATTACTTGAATTCTAGTCATTGCTGTGCATACAGTTCAGTAGCTTGACACATTTCCACTTGGGTTCTAGACCTTTTGCTTTCAGACAGTTTTGAAAATGAGTTTTCATCTGCTCCCATTGTCTTCCTAGGGTAGAAACTTAAGTCTTCTTTTAAATCCAAAATAAAAGTAAGCAAAGAGGAAGTAATATATGAGTTGAAGAGAAATAGTAGAGACAAAGCTATGTCAGGAAGATCTTTTATGTGCTCACTGTTTCTGTTCAGTTACATGGAAGTGTACTTTGAATTGACTTAAATGGCCCTGTAGAAAAACATGTTGAGTTACACTGAAATATACATTATATTGATGTAAATGCCCCTGTAGAAAAAGGTGAAAATGGGAATTTTTCAAAAGGGGTTTGGATTACTTTAATTCTACTCATTGCTGTGCATAAAGGTCCTGTAGTACTACACATTTCCACTTGGGGTCTAGACCTTTCACTTTCAGGCAGTTTGGAAAATGAATTTTCATCTTCTCCCCTTGACTTTAATGGGAGAAAACATGAGTCTTCTTTTAAATCCAACACAAAGCTAAGCAAACAGAATGTAATATATGAGTATCTGAAAAACAGATACCTCAGAAATGAAACTTTGAGGTCTCCAGTACAGAGAAGAGGGGACTAGGATGTTTTCCAGGGTCCCACTCACCTTCACTGGAAGGATCAAAGCTTTCACTTTCAAAGAAGTTTTTAAAGGAATGAACACCTGAGTGAAGTTTACTTGAGCAAAAGGTCAAATAACACCCACTAGGATTCTTTTCCCTGTAGTCCTACCTCTGACAAGGCTAGGGCTATGGTGCCTTTTCACTGTGATCCAGCTCTGACCAGACCAGGGCCAAAGTGATAGGTTAAAACCATTCAAATACTTCTCCCTGTCATCCTGGCTCTGACTGAGCTAGGGCTGCAGTGAAAAGTTAAAATAATAGTAGGGAATTTGAGTTTACCTCCCCCACCTGGGGAAAAGAACAGAGGGGGACGCACAGCAGTTACATCAGGGCCCCAACTGCAACAGCCCTAGGTCCCTGGGCACCCTGAAGCCCACTAACCTCTCTTCTCAAAACCCCAAGTCCTTGTTCTCACACCACGGGAATGTGGAGTTTCTGCTCCAAGTTTGCAGAATACTTCCTGGCACTCCCCAGTTCATAGTACCCTCACTCACAAGGTTCCTTCCCAAACTGACCACCCCCACAACCAGGCTTTGTAATTATGGAGATAGGAGAAAAGGAGAGTAGAAAATGAGGTCAGAAGTCAACAAGCCTCTGCACTTGTAAGATCTATAATTTTTATATGTGATTTGGAAATGCTATTAATGTCATCTTACTGTTTGTGTTATTATTATATTTCTACACTATAACATATCTGCTATTTAGAATACAAGGTATTTACCCTTTACTGTAGTCAGAAAGGAGGTTACTGTAATTTTAATCTGGATTGTGTTGCCTGTGAATTGGATTTCTTTGTTGTAAAATCTGATAATTAAAAGTTGTTATACTTGGGTTATAAACAGGTAGTAACTTTTTGGCTATTCTGGAAATATACAGTAATTTAAAGTTATATTTTCCACATTATTAATGGTGAAATGAATAATTCTCTGTGCAAGGTGAATTGGAAATACATTTTATGGAATTCTTATGGAGCAAATGAGAAACCTTAAAAGAACAAAAAAAATATCGAGATGTTGTTTTCAAGCTTACTTCATCTAAGTATTCAATGTTAATCTAAAGGTTTATGGATCTCCACATTCACTATCATTCACTATCTATGAGATTCCATGATGTATTTGATTTCTAGTGATGAGCTGATTGGTTGTGTGATACTAAGAAACTTTTAGTACTGTATAACTTCATGTGGAATTTTAAGGTCACCAGATTGGTAATTAATTGGTTTTTATTTCAGAGTTTAAACTTTAGAACAAGGCAATTGCTCATGACACTGTTACTGGTAAACAGTTGCATTTCAAGTTTGTCTTTGTTTAAAATGAAGTTTTAGTTAAGATTGTTTAAACTTTTAATATTGTTGACTAAACTATTTGGATACTGATCCCACAATGGTTACCATATACCGGGATCTTAAAAATAAATTATGGGAAGCCTGAAAGACATCCTGGCAAGGAAATAGTATTGAAAACTGGGGACTTATCACACATAAAGTATATGGTTTTCATCAGTCCAAAGGTAGAATATTATAGGAAGGACCAGGTCCCACTTCTGAATCAAGGGTTTGAGTCTCAACATGAAGAAGTGGGAATTGTTATCAGCTCCTTCTTTGCGGTCCCTATCAATTTCTCTTTATTTGTAAACTTGCCAGATCCCCAGAAACCACCTGGTGGGCAAGGTCATCAGCCCCAGGGGAAAAAAGCTTGTTTGGATTCTGGAGTTCCTAAACAATGAGCTTGGCTTATTGAGAAATGAAATCTTTTATTCATGTAAGTCATGGTAAACTTTTATTACTTATTGTAACTCCATGCAAATAACAGCAATTGTATCTAGCCCTAAGTTGTAATTGGTGAGACTTGCCATTTGAGGTAAAAGATACTGGGACTGTAACTAGTTTTATTTTGAGTTTGAATTTATATATAGTTGTCTGCATTAAATAAACTTCTCAGAAAAAATCCCACAAGCTACTCAGAGGGAATCCTACTACAGGTGAAAGTTTGCTTTTGTGAAAAGCCAAGAGGGCAATTTTAGCTTCAATCTGAAATAGGACCCTCCTGGCTCAGTTTCCCCATTGTGTTCCTTTGAAAAGGAATCTTTTCCACCTGGCTATTCCTGAGTCTGACTATGAGATGGAATTAGAATGACTCTTATCTAAATTCAAACAGAGCTAAAGAGGCTCTATCTCAGCGTTTCTCAACCTATTGGTGGTGATGCCTTTGGGGGTCTAATGACCCTTTCACAGGGTTGCCTAAGACCATTGGAAAACACATATTTCTGATGGTCTTAGGAACTGAGACACCACTCCTCTATCCATCTCCAAGCAGGTCCACCCACATGCAGATACACTCAGATATGCCCACATACGAGTATAAAAGGGTTGCGGCATTAGGAAGGTTGAGAACCACTGCATCTATCCTGTTATATCTGGCATGTCCCTGCTTTTTCCTTTTATGACAAATTTCTCTAATTAGAACAAGTGGTCAGTAAATATATGAAATGCAACGCAGATATGTGAAATCTTGCTGTTT
Source organism: Pseudochirops cupreus (assembly GCA_028627135.1). NCBI lineage: Eukaryota > Metazoa > Chordata > Mammalia > Diprotodontia > Pseudocheiridae > Pseudochirops > Pseudochirops cupreus. The sequence goes on along the minus strand of JAQQSU010014081.1, from coordinate 835 downwards.
TCAATCTGAATGTGTAGTCATTCCATATCCCAAACAACTGGGTAAATTAGTTGGGCTTCTCATCTGCCTGCCTGCATAGTCAGTAAAGGGTTAAATCCCTGGAATAGAACATTTTTTCTGAATAACATGGGAACAATTAGACAAAGGGAAAAGAAGCTTGTGAAGCAAAGGTGCAAACACAAATTAATCATTATCCCATATATTAAGGCTGGGATACAACTGAGCTACTAAAGTGTGTATTATATCTGAGCTATTCAACCAAAAAATGATATTTCTACAGCCTAAATAGTTTAGTATAAAGGTACTTAAGCCAGTCAACTGCCTGTTATATATGTGTCTTTCTCCTTATATCTTGAACCCTGTATATTGAACTTGTCTGTCAGATTTGTGTCTCTCAGATTACAGGCCAATTCACCTACAGTTGGCAGCAAACAGTGGATACCAGTCCATACTCACCCACCATCACCTGGATGTGATGTATGCCCAGTTCCAGTCAACTTCCTCCTTGGGACCCACTGAGACAAAGACAGCTCTACTTTCCTTTTCAGCCTGAGGAAACTACAGAACCTGAGACCTTCACCCCTTCTCCCAAATAAATATAGACCACAAGCTCTTTGAGGAGAGAATGATGGGATCCTAATAAAGCTACCCCCAGCCCCAATATTTTATTGGCCTTGCCCTCACTATAGGCCCTTTTTTTGTTTTCAGCCAAGTTTCTCCTTGTAAGGGAACCTAGGTATCAACCCCTATAGGCCCTGTAAGGGAACCTAGGTATCAGTCCCTGCATGAGTTGCTTTCTGCTCACTATGACAATGTCTCCACCACCCCTCTACCA
>JAQQSU010014080.1:0-11504 GCA_028627135.1 Pseudochirops cupreus | reverse complement strand
AATGGGTTTTGTATTTTGTCAATGACTTTTTCGGCATCTGTTGAGATAATCATGAGATTTTGGGGTTATGTCTTTGATGTGTGGTCACTTTGGCTGATGTTTTCCCTAACACTGAAACAATCGTGCATTTCTGGTATAAACCTCACCTGGTCATAACGTACAGTTCTTGCGATTTTTATTACTGTTATCTCCTTACTGGAATTGTGTTTTAAAATGTTCTACCATAATTGGAGGGCGCTTTGTACTTTCCGTCTTATTTTATATTTCCTGGTTTAGGTCTCAGCAACATGTTTGTTTGACAGAAGGCATCTCTCTTTGTCTTCTTTTTTCCAAATAGTTCATGTCCTTTTGGATTTGATTGTTTTTTAACTGTTTGGAAAAATTCTCTTGGAATTCATCTAGTCGCAGAGATTTTTTCTTAGGGAGTCTTTGAAGGCTTGTTAGATTTCATTTTTCTGAGATTGGGTTTTTTAAGTATTCTATTTCCTCTTCTGCTAATCTGGGCAATTTATATTTCTGCAAATATTCCTGCATTTCGGATTGACTATCAGATGTCTTGGCATATATGTGGGCGATCAGATCCTAAAGATTATTTTATTTTGTTTTTCGTTCCTTTCATTTGTGATACTTGGAATTAGTTTTTCTTTTCTTTTTAAAAATCTCTTTAACCAATGGGTAACCAACTGCGTTGGCTTTTTGCATAAAACCAGCTCCTAGTTTTATTTCTTAATTCAATGATTTCCTTGCTTTTAATTTTAGTAATCTCCTTTTTGATTTTCAGAATTTCCAATTTAGTGTTCGATTGGGAATTTTTAATTTGTCCTGTTTCTTATCTGTGTAGAAGCACGTCCTATTCATTGATCTATTCTTTTTCTATTTGATTGATGTAACTGTTGGGATCTATACATTTTCACCCAAGGACTCCTTTCACTGCATCCCATAAATATTGCTATGCTGTCTCCCTGTGGTCATTGCCTTAAAGGAATGATTATTTCTTTGATTTAGTCTTTGATGCCTTTATTCTTTTGGATTAGAGGAAATTTTTTTTGATCTTTTCACTGCCCTTCATTTAATGTAATTTTCCTTGTATTGTCATCTAAATGGGATACATTTTATATTTTTATCTCTCTGCATTTGATCATGTTGTTTTTATTCTCTAATCCAAGGGCAATTTTTTTATGAATACCATGTAGTGATGAGAAAAATTATTTATTCTGTTCTGTGAAGGCCCAATGATAGAAGTTTTCTGAAATTTATTAGTACCCTTAACTTCTTTCTTATTTATTTTTTCATTAGTGTTATCTAATTTTGAGAGGGGAAAGGCAAGGTCTCCCAACTACTATCGTTTAATGTCAATTTCATTCTAGGACTCATTTAAGTTGTCCTTTTAAACTTAGATGCTGTACCTTTTGGAGCCTATATTTTCCTCCTCCAGCCCCTTTTACTCCGTGCATATCTTTCCTTCCAATATATTTCTGGTAAACAGTATATTTATTGTAGGATTCTGGTTTTTAATTCGTTCTACTATCCACTTCTCTTCATGGGTAAGTACATTAAATTGATTTTTATTCTTATGATAAATAACTGTTTTTCCCTCTATAACATTTTCCACTTGTTTATCCTCTCTGTTTCAATTCTCATGTTTGCCTTCTTCACCAGTGATTTATTTCTCGTCAATACCTTCTCCAACCTGCCCTTCCTTATATTAGATCCCACACCTCATCCCTGCCCATTTTAATTTCTGTATAGGATGAGATAGATTTCTACACCCAACTTAGCATGTACGTTATTCCCTCTCTGAGTAAATTTGGACAAAATAAGCATCAAGCCCTCCCTTACAGTCTCCTCCTTCTTGCCCTTCAGAGCAACTGCTGTTCTCTGCAGCTTTTATGTGAGATAATTTCTCCCTTTTTCCTTTTCTTATTAGTAGAGCACAGGTTTGATTGGGCTGACCATGTCGTCCAGATGCCTAAACAATGTTTACAGAAAGACTCCTTTATGGAGAAAGAATGAAAGGAAGCATCTCACATGGTGATTACAGGAAGTAATTAAAGGAAATTTCCAAAGTCTCTTTAAAGAACTCTTCAAGCAGTTGTGAGACATGGGATACACTGTTAAAGGACGACCCTCTATAAATGCCCACCTGAAAGAATGTGCTGTGCCATGTGAGCAAAGCAGAATTGCAGAAAGTGAAAAGAATCGGAAGATGTGGAAATTTAGAAGTGTCTCCACCCCAGATGTTCACATGGACTTTGTGCACCCTGCGTCTGGCTGGGCCTTTTGAGCACCCTTAGTCTGACCATTCATGGTCAGACACGCCTTGACCCTGACATAGGGATGACACTTGGTTCTCTTTGAGCACAAAAAGCAACAAAAATGACCAAACATAGTAACTAATATTATAAAAAAGAAATACATGCTGTTGCTTAATGAAAGGAATCATAAAGCACAGGCATGAGATGCTTGGCCACGGTCCATCCCACCAGGGCAGCCTCAAGCCCTCAGAGTGACAACAGCTCATTCTGCTTCAGTTGGCAGGAAAGTCTCATATCCCTCAGTTCAATCCTGATGGCCAGTACTATGTCTTAAGGATCCTTTCCAAGTTAGTTCTAGAGAAGACTTGGTTTCAGCTTCTCAGGAAATGAAGTAGATCTTTTCTTTCTCTTCCCTTTCTTTTCTATAATCACATAGACATTCCTGTCCCTTCCCAGAATACCCTGCACATATGACCTTCTCACAAACTCCCCACAGAATCTGATGAGGAAGGAGTTCCCATCATCTTCTCTCTTTCTCCTCCCCAGATTCTCCTTCCCCACACTTCCAATACATACTTTCACACACATTCCACAGGGAGGCACATCCCATAGTAATATTTTTTAAACTTTATTCCAACTCACCCTGTGAAATGCTTTTCTCAACATTCCACTGGCTTCTTACTGATTGTGGTCTCGAATGCTGACTCTGCCACTCATGAAAGGTACAAGCACTGAGTAAATCTCCGTTCTCTGCTTCAGTCTTCTCCTCCCCCTTTATGAAGATTAGACTACAAGAAATCTGGAGTCTCCTTCAAGTCTAAATCTTGTGACTTTTGGTGATGTAGGAGTTGGTGACATTCCAGGATGTGGCTGTGGACTTCACCCCAGAGGAGTGGGGCCTCTTGGCCCCTCCTCAGAAGGAGTTGTACAACGAGGTCATGGTGGAGAATGCCCAGAACATGCTCTCCCTGGGTAAGGACAGTTCCTCTGTTCGCTATAAATCTGTTGTCAGAGGCAATGTCTGTATTCCTCAGTGTTCTGGTTTTGGAGCATTTATCAATTACTAGAACGGGAAATGTGCTGGTGTCCTCTGTCCCAGAAACAGGGTCCTCCTGCTGCCTGGTTTCCCTCTAAAATGTCAGTACATTGTGTGAAGAGAACCAGGAACTTACCTGGTTGTTCCTGAAGCTGTCTATTGCCAATTCTAGGGAGCTTGAGGACCCAGATCAGATCAGTGTAAAAGAATCTCAGGTATGGAAGTAATCCCATGTGATGTTCTCCAGTCTGTTACTGGATGTGAATTTTTTCTGCCAAATCTCTGAAAACAGCTCAGGCTTCTTTTTTCCTGTACCTCTTCCTCTTTGGGATGGGCCAAGTGTTGAGGACATTCTTCTTTGAGATAATTCTCAGTTTGTTGCTCCCAGATGTATGTGATATGGCATATGGATCCTTCTTCTTCCTTCACATTGTCCCAAATTCCAGCCCAGATGGTAGGAAAGGAAGGAAGGGAATAAGTATTGCTGTTCAACTGCTGTTCACCAGCTCTTGTGCTAAGTGCAGTCTTTACACTATGATGTCATCAGGTGATGTTATCATCCCCAATTGATTTTTGTCAAAACTGAAGCAAACAGAGATTAACTGAATTGCTCAGGAGCACACAGCTAGTAACTGTTTTGAGTCTGGATTTAAACCCTGGTATTCCTCTGTCCAGGCCTAGGGCTCTATCCTTTTAACTACTAGCTGCTTCTAATTTCTAGATAATGGAAAGTATGCAATGAGTTCCACTTCATATGAAGGTGGACCACAACCAATTTTTGAACTCCAATTTGGCTCTATGATCTTCTCCTTATCTCTCTCCTAAACTCTCAGACTTAATGCTATGGAAACCTTGCATCAGGACTTCTGGGAACCCTCTTGTACTCCTTACTTGGAAGCCCTTATGAGTGACAGGAATAACAGATTGGCCCTGAATCAGAATTTGGACCAACTGAGGTTCATTGAGTTCCCCACCAGGAGAATCTCACTAAAATAGGCAAAGGCTCCCTGTAAAGTTCTAAGGTTTTATTAAGTGAGGGAGTGAGGAGCAGGGGAGGTGACAGGGCCAGAGGAGGATCAGAAGCGTCTGATTTTCAGGAGCTCAAAGTTATCTGACCCATCCTAGTTTTAGTTACTGTTGTTAAAAGCCTTCATTTGGGAAAAAGGCAGATCTGTGCTATCCTGATGGAGTGATTCTCAAGGTGGAGTAGCTTTATATGCCCACTTTGTTCTCTAAAGAGCCCTAAATGACAAGGTTTTCTCCATCCTCATCCCTGACTCCCCGTGTCCAGGGCTCCCAGTTCCCAGAAAAGATCTGATCTCTCATTGTGAGTTACAGAACACCCCATGGGTCGTGGTGCAAGAAGATGTGAGGAGGTGCCATCCAGGTGAGTCATGTGAAACGAGGTATATGAAAGCTGTGATGACAAGAGGATTCTAAGTGTGGGGGTGAAGTAAGTACTAGATTTGGGGCCAGGAAGACCTGAGTTGGAAATGTTTTTGAGATATTTTTTAAAAGTCGGATCCTGGACAAATCAGTGAATCATTGAACCTCAGTTTCCCTGTCAGTAAAATGATGGATTTGTTCACCATGGCCTTTCGGTGTCCTTCCAGTTATAAGTCTGTCATTGTATAAAATGTCACTGCTTGGAATGTGGGGCAGGAAGTGTATTGAAACAGTAAAAGGGGTTAGGCTTTCCAACATCGACTCTTTCTTAGCCCTTCTTCAAGTAAGTAAAGAATTTATTAAGTGCCTGTTCTGTGCCAGACCTTCTGCCAAGTACTAGATATATAAAGAGATACAGTGAATGTGCCCTGCTCTCCTGGAGCTCATAGTCTTGGGGAGCAGACAACACTCTAACAACAGTGTCAAAACCTGTTTTGGGGTGGACAAATTGGAGCTCACTGAGAGGCGGAAGCCTTTGAGAGTAAGGAGGATTGGAAAGGCTTATTGTAGAAGGTTGGCTCTGGCTGGGGCTTCATGGAAGCCAGCACAAGCATCCTAGGCATGGGGATGGCACAGAATGCCTACAGAGTTGGGAGGAGGAGTGTCCTGTTCACAGGACAGAAGGGAGGCCTGTAACACTTAAGTATAGAATATTTGTTGGGAAAATAAGATGAAAGAAAATTAGAAGACAGAGAGGAGGGGAGATGCTGAAGGGGTAGGTGAGTAACAGCCCCAGAGAGGATTTACATTTGATCCTTTTGCTAGGGAGTCAGTCATGTTGTTGTTCAGTCATTTCAGTCACTTCTGGCTCTTCATGATCCCACCAGGATTTTTTTTTTTTTTTGCAAGATCCTGGATTGGTTTTCCATTTCCTTTTCTGCATCATTTCACAGATGAGAAAATAGGGCAACAAGGCTAAGTGACTTACTGAGGATGCCACAGTAAGTAAGTGTCTGAGGCTGAATTTCAACTCACACCTTCCTGACCAGTCTTCTATCTACTCTACTTCCTAACTGCCCAAAGGGAATCAATTAGGGAGGCATCAAAGGATTTCTCTGCTACAATGAGATTATATAGGCCAAATGTGTTGGGGACTCTGAGAGCCTGACTTTATGATTTTCCTTCCCTCCTTCTAGCAGCATCTCAGTAGAAGCAAAGGTTGCTGCCTCACTTAAAATTAATGCAAGAGTAGGCTTTGTAGGGGCACCTAAGTGTCAAAGTGAATAGAGCACCAGCCCTGGAGTCAGGAGGACCTGAGTTCAAATCCTCCTCAGACGCTTGACATTTCTTAGCCTTGTGACTTTCAGCAGGTCACTAAACCTCAGTTGCCATCCAAAAAGCAAAAAAAAAAAAAAAAAAAGAATAAGCTTTAGGCAAGACAAAGGCCTGTGCCCCTCCCCTGATTTCTGAGGCTCCATCTTTGGCCCATTCTTGGAGAATCCTTGGCCAGATTATTTTAGGTGACCAGTACTCTTAATTTGGGGAAATGGGAGGTAAACACTCCCAGGTGTCCTATACAATGTGATGCTTCAAGAGCTAGAAAAGAAGTCTCTGTGATCTTCCCTCTGAGTCTGGTCGGGTACCAACGGAATCTGAACCTGGCAAAAGTCACTCACTATAGGATATATATTTCAAGAACTAGAAACAGAATTGGGGCAAAAATATTCATTTGCCAATTGAGAGAATAGGATACTGGGACTGTAGTAGAGGCTGGTGTCTTATGGCAGCCCTGGGTCAAGCAACTCCCGTTTTCTAGGCACTCAACTCAGCTTTTGGAACTGAAAAGTGAGACTCTTATTTCAAGAGCTCCTAATCTGGTATACAAAAATGGAGATGGTTTGAGAAGAAGCAAGAAATTGGGAAGCTTGGTCTTAGCTGATTCATGTCAAAGAGGATGTTTGGGAATGGAAAGAAATTTTGTTCAATGAGATATATGGGCACTCAAAGAATGAGGCTAATAATGATTTAAGAAAGTAGAGGAAAATTAGGGAGAAAAGAATTAAAATCATAATAAGAATGATGAAAACACAGACATACCTCAGAGTACTCAACTAAATTTCCAGGGGTTCCAGAGTAGCCAACTAAATTAAGAGAACAATAATTCAAGTCACAAATGTTTTTTCTTTCCCAGTGACCATAAGTGTTCTGCTTATATTACTCTGTTGTCTATTACGTATACAACACTATTGAGCCTAAAATATCAGTGTATATGCCTCAATTCAAAAAGGCTTGTTACAAAAATCTAACCATCATCTGAGCCTTCTTGGAGCTATTATCTTGTGCCTTGTGGAAGCTCTTGCCCAGAGTTGATGGCTGCTGACTTATAAGCCTGGTGGTTGCTCAAGGTTAGGCCTCACTGTGGCAATTTCTTCAAATAAGGTGATAGTGAAGCTTGCCACACTGATTGATGCTTCTTTTCACTTGAACACTTAGAGAGCCCATCATGGGATTAGTAACTGGCCTCTTTTAAATACCATTGTGTGTCAGGGAATAGGAAGACCCAAAGACAAGAAGGGAAGAAATCAAAGTGCTATTTTAAAATAACTTTTCTTAACAGCCAAAGAAAAGAAAGTTAGATGGAGAAAGTATCTCTACTCACGTGGACAGAGCACGGCCACTTGCAGAGTTGCAATTGCAGTGCCAGCTACTCAGAGGTTGGTCAGGTCACTCAGCCATTCCAAGTTCATGGCTTGACTTGTGAATATAAAGAGAATGTGGATCCTGCTCTTGTCACTGGTGTTTCTGCTGATTTTATGTGATTGTTTCTCAAGGTCTTTGTAAGTCAAGTTTTCTTGCAGATATAAAGTAATGGCATTTTAAAATGTTAGATCCTGTCCATTGAACTTTGAAGAATTTTATCTTAACCTGGTAAAATAGGAGATCAGTTAGTTTACTTTCTCCCAAAGGAGGGAAGGGAGTGTAATTGTATATATGTGTTCATATTCTCTGTACATATATTTTATTGTTTGTTTCTGGCAGAAGGAGAGATTAGACCTAAAATGCAAGAATCTATTGAAAAGCCAATCATTTCTGTGAATGACAGTCAAGAGGAGACTTTTATGAGTGATGGTGCCTGTGAGGTCAGTGGGAGAGAAACATATGCTGTGTTTCTCAGAGAACACATAGGAGAGAAACCATGTGATTGTCATCATTATGGGAACACCTTGAGTCAACAGTCATCACTTAATAACCATCAAAAAATTCAGCCTGAAGAGGAACCACATGAGTGGCCTGAACGTGGCAAAGCGTTTTGGGAATGCCCATCTTTCCTTATCCATCAGAAGATTCAGAGTGGAGACAAACCGTATGAATGTAATCAATGTGGAAAGAGTTTCAGATTGAGGTCTTCTCTCGTTATACATCAGAAAATCCACACTGAGCAGAAATCTTTTGAATGTAATCAATGTGGAAAGGCTTTCAGATTCAGGTGTGATCTTGCTATACATCAGAGAATCCACACTGGAGAGAGACCTTATGAATGCAATCAGTGTGGAAAAGGTTTTAGAAGAAGATCTAATCTTACTGAACATCAGAGAATCCACACTGAGCAGAAATCTTTTGAATGTAATCAATGTGGAAAGGCTTTCAGATTCAGGTGTGATCTTGCTGTACATCAGAGAATCCACACTGGAGAGAGACCTTATGAATGCAATCAGTGTGGAAAAGGTTTTAGAAGAAGGTCTAATCTTACTGACCATCTGAGAATCCACACTGGTCAAAAAGATTATGAATGTACTCAGTGTGGAAAGGCTTTTAGAGTGAAGTCTACACTTGTTGTGCATCAGAGAATCCACACTGGAGAGAAACCTTATGAATGTAATCAGTGTGGAAAACGTTTTAGAACAAAATCTAATCTTGCTGAACATCTGAGAATCCACACTGTGGAGAAACATGAATGTACTCAGTGTGGAAAGGCTTTTAGTGGGAAGTCTCGACTTGTTGTGCATCAGAGAATCCACGCTGGAGAGAAACCTTTTGAATGTAATCAATGTGAAAAGGCTTTCAGACAGAAGTCTCAGCTTGTTGCCCATCAGAGAATCCACACTAGAGAGAAATCTTTTGTATGTCAACAATGTGGAATGGCATTCATAACCAAGTTTAAACTTGTTGCGCATCAGAGAATCCACACTGCAGAGAAACCTTTTGAATGTACTCAATGTGGAAAACGATTTGGAGGCAGCAGTTACCTTGGTAATCATCTGAGAATCCACGCTGGAGTGAAATCTTTTGAATGTAATCAATGTGGAAAGGCTTTCAGAAGGAAGTTTAAGCTTGTTGCCCATCAGAGAATCCACTCTGGAGAGAAACCTTATGAATGTAATCAGTGTGGAAAAGGTTTTAGAATGAGCTCTCATCTTACTCAACATTTCAGAATCCATACTGGAGAGAAACCTTATGAATGTAATCAGTGTAGAAAAGGTTTTAGCACAAGCTGTCATCTTGCTAGGCATCTGAGAATCCATACTGGACAGTAACTTTATGATTGTAATCATTGTGGAACAGCTTATAGAATAAGCTATGATCTTGCTGATCATTAGACTCCACACTAAAGAGAAATCTTATCCATGTCATCAGTATTGAAATGCTTTCAAAGAGAGAACCCGTTTTATTTTCCATGGGAGAATGTACATTTGACAGAAACCTCAAGAATTTAATTAATGCATAAATCCTTTCCACAAAACTTGAATCATTCTCATCATGAGAGTCCACAGTAGAGTGGAACTTCATGAGTATCTGGATTGGGATCAATGCTTTCATGTAAATCATCTCCTTCTCAAAGAAATGTGATGAAAGAAGTCTTAGTAGAGAAAGAATTTCTAGTAAATGGTCTCAGTAATTAGGGCTCCTGAATACTTAATAACACAACGTTTCTTTAGCTCTATCTTGTGAAGAAATAAGAATCATGGAGCTGTTTTTGCACTTAGGTACTTATAGATAAGTGGATGTTGCTAAGGGGTACAAATGAGCTCTAATGCTTAAATATGCTGTACTGTGAAGATTACAGTGCGAGGTAGGCTTATCTTCATACCTGGGTGGGGGACTTGATTCCTCTCTAAATCCTGGACTAGGAGACTCATTTCTTACCAGACCAGCCCTGCCGCACCCCGTTCTAGACACAGCAGGGCTCCTGCTTCCCCTCTCAGCTGGCAGAGGAAACCCCATGGACCAGGATCCCCCAGACTGACATCCGTCCTCAGGTGGGCCGGTCTCCCCAGATTTCTGATCCCCCTCAGCCCCATCTTGCAGAGGCTGGGTCCTGGTGTCTTCAGGAGACAATCAGAAAGGGGACCTTGGTCCTCCATCAATAGGAGAGCAGCAGCCTCTCTTCTCCCACCAAGCACCCATTTTGCAGGAGTGCTCTGATGACTTCATCCTTCATCTCCCTTCTGGGGATGTTTCCTTGGCCCCTCTCTCACATTCCGATTTGTCTTTTTAACAATAAAGAAAATTTACAACCCCCTTGGGATTGAAGTATAATTGGTTTCATTTTTCTTTTTATCAATTTTATTATTAAGATAATTCAGTTTTTAATTTTTGGAACAAAACAAGCATTTTCATTACATATTTTCGTAAAGAAGATGGTTGTATATGAAGGTACAAATTTTTTGCAAATAGCCCAAATTAGTATTCCTTTTTAAATAGATCAAAATGATCCTCATAACTTCTTTTTGTTCTTTATTTTTCTTGCTTACCTCCCAGCACTGGAGAAGACTACCATTAGACTTTCACACAATGATATATAGGCATCTATGGATGCATATGTAAACTTATGCATTGTATGTTTCTGTTTGTCACTTCTTTCTCTGGATGTGGACAGTGCCGTTCTTCATGTGTCCTGTAGAGTTAATTTGGATATTTATAATAGAAAAAATACCTTATGCTGTTAAAGTCCTTATTAAGACCACATTCTTCTTACTGTCTTCAATGTGCTCCTGGTTTCACTCTGTTTCATGCAGGTCCTTCCATTTTTTCTGAAATCAATAAGCTCTTGTAGTATGGTAGTATTTCACTACATTCGTATACCACAACTTATTTCGGCATTCCCCAGTTGATGGGCTAACATGTAATTTCCAGTTCTTGGCCACCACAGGGAGAGCTGCTGTGAACATATTAGAACATATGACTTCTTTTGCTATTTCCCTAATCATCTTGGGAAACGGATCTAATCAGAATGTTGCTGGGTCAAAGGATATAGGCAATCTCTTTCACCATAATTCCAGATCTCCAAAATGGTTGGACCAGCTCACAGATGAACAGATAAGGAATTTTCCACATCGGGACCCCATTTGGAATACAGAAAGCAAAGCTCTTGCCTATCCCTGTTACCAGGTGCTGCAGTATTTCTGTTGTTGAGGGCAGATTTTGGAGAGTGGTTCTAGTGTAGAAGACTTAACTGAGGTGACATTCTGTTTAGCCATTGACAGCTTTTATGTTTGGGAAATCACAAGGTGCCCCGGCCTGCGGGGCACAACGTGGACCCTAGAAGAGAAAGAGGGACGGGGGACAGGAAACACGAAGAATAGAGACAAGACAGGCTTTCTGATCAAGTCTCATTTATTGTATGCAAGGGCATGAGTATATAAGGAAGTAGAGGATTTCCACAGGTAGATAGGTCGCAGGATGTTCCAGTGAGATAAAACATTCCAGGAAACGGTATGCAAGGAAGTTGGCCAGCCACGATATGTTCTGATAAGATATTGTAAGACATGACCAGGTGTTGTTACAAAATACTAGAATTTTCCACTGGCCCCCAACAGGTCCCCCTT
>JAQQSU010014078.1:0-11505 GCA_028627135.1 Pseudochirops cupreus | reverse complement strand
TCTTAGTGTTAGGAGTGATTTGAATGTATTCCCTAAAGACAGGCTTGATATGGAAACTTTGCACCCAGGCCTTAGATCAAACAATGAAGTATGTGGTGCAGAGAAACATTTGGAGTTGGAAGATCTGGTTTCAGAGCCTGGCTTTGCCACTTATTGGCCTCTGGGCCTCAGGGGCTACACCTATCAAATGGGAATAATATTACTTGCACTGACCTCATAGGGTTGTAGTGAAAATCCAATGAGATAATACATGTACAGTACTTTATAAATATCAGTCACTGTCATTATGTTAAAAGTTGGGTTGGCTAAGCCTTTACCTACCTTTGTATGAGCAGGAAGGAAACCTAAGCATGGCTATACTTGGCTTTCTATCCTTAGCATGTCTGCACATATGCATGTGTGTGTGTGTACACACACACATACACACACACACACACACACACACACACTATCGTCTTTTAGTGCTGTATTTCCTTCCAATCACTGCAGTGGTCAACAGTTAGGATTTATAGCACCTATTATTGTGGAACCTCAAGATTTTTGACCCTAGAAATTACCGTGTTGAGAAACTCAAGACTGGATGTTGTCTAACTTCCTAATCCAAATGGCTCTAGCGTGAGACTGTTCTTAAAATGAAATTATTTGGTTGTCTGTCAAGAAAATCATTTACTTTCTGGAGAAGCTAAGGAATATGGATTCAGGGGAAATGAGGAAAACTCTCAGAAGTCTGGAATTCATCCTAAGGGCTTGACAAGTAACAAGACTGAGAAATGCCAGTGTAAAGGTGAAATACTAAAACGATGGCATTATATCATTCCAGAGACACTGGAAGCCAAAGCTGAAGTCATTGAGAAATCTCTTAGAGGTGCTACTATGTTCTGCAGTGACTAGAGAAGCCAGGGTTTGCTTTCAGAAGTCAGAGTTTCTCTGTGACTTTCCTGGAAACCTGATCAAAGAGTCCCCAACGTTCAGTTCTTTGCAATGCTCACCTCATTTTCCTTCATTTCAGTTGCCTTTTCAGTGGTCTCTAGCTTGCTTGTAGCTGACTCCAACTGCTTCGTACAGTGTTTCAGTGCATCCCGGAGGATGTTGTTCTCCTCCTCTAGCTTACCCACTTTCTCCTTCTCCTGATCAAATGAGATAATATATGTAAAGTACATTTCAACTCTTACAGAATTATACATATATTAATGTGACCTGTTACTAGTATTGTTATTTAAGAGCAAAGTGCATACTTCCTACCATTCTCTACAATTCCACCCTTCCTCTTGTGATACCTTGGCCCTTCTCTATTTTTATTGACTGTCTTTTAATTCTTCTAAAAAATTGCTCTCTTGCAAAGAAAACTGGGGCAAGTTTAGTTGGAAAAGAAGTGATCTCAGCTTTCCTTTTCCTCTCTTCCTCACATTTGGAAATTAGGGTAAGTAACCATTGACTTCCACTCTTATCCATTTCCCCTTTGGTTTCCATGTTTAAAAACAACCAATCAGCCATTGAGAGATGTAAATAAAATAGGAGTAGGAAAGGCCATTGGTTGGGGGCTGGTTTGAGGAATCCCACTAAATCAGTCAATCAATCAGTATTAAAAATATATATTTATGTATTACCAAGGAGTCCCTGGTTCTCATCCTTGGGCTCATTTAATTTCTCCTTTCTCTTCTCCTCATCGAAAAACAATGTCCTAGCAATCAGGAATTACCAGCTACCCAAGATGCTCCCACCTCTCACCCTGAACAAAGTTCCACATTTTACCCAGTGATGTCTTGGCCTATTCTCATCTATTTCTTTGACCTCTTCTACAAACTCCTGCCATGAACATTGGAGTGAGTTTGTTTGGAAAACTGACTGTCATGAGTTTCTTTTCTCTTACTTCCTCACTCACACACTAGGAATGAGGTTAGGTGGTATCTTGCCCATCCCTAACACCCATTTCTCTTTTGGTGTTCAGCACTAAAACAACTAACCAACCAACCAATGAGCCAATCTCAGAGTTGCTGGGAAAAGAAGGTTCCAAGGTCCAGATGATTTGGATTTCCAGTGAAATGTATATTTTAAAAAGTGTTGCCTACCTGGAGAAAGAAGTGCCCTTTGACTCAGTGAGTGTGTCATGACAGTGAAATTTGCTTTGACAGGAAGATTGGTAGGGCTGAATGCTGAGCAGCAAGCCTAGGAATGAGCCTGGTTATGGGCATTAGTTATGTGGGAGCGCTGTTATTGTTGTTGAGTCATTTAGTCCTAGTTCATGTTCTTCATGACTCCATGAACCATAGCATGGCAAGTCCTTCTATCTGAAATCTTTATCAAGAAAACCCCAAATGGGGTCATGAAGAACTGGACATGTTCAAACCAACCGCACTGGGGAGTGACACCTCTATGACAAAGGATGGGTGGGGAGATTATACAATGATTGTTCCTAGCTGTCTGCCTTTTCTACCATTGTGGCGCTCTTGGGTCACTCACCTTTCGTGCCTCTTGTTGGACCTTCTGACTACTAGAGACTTTGATTGTAGTTGAATCCAGTTGAAGTGAATAAGATTTCATCTTATCCCAGACTCTCTGGTTCTCATCCCTGAGCTCATTCAGTTCTTATCTGCTACTTGTCATTGAAGGACAAATCATCAGATATCAGGAACTACTTGTTACCTAACGTGCTCACATTTATAGCCCCCAGCCATTGTCCCGGACTTCATACTATGAAGTCTTGGCCTGTTCTTATCAGTTTCTTTAACCTTTTTCTACAACACCTTGGAAAGGAAATTGGCATGAGTTTGGTTTGAAAAAATGACTTTCTTTTTCCTTACTTCCTCATTCACATAGTAGGAAACAGAATAGGTATTCTCCTGTCCTCTTCCCCTTCTCTCATTTGTCCTTTAGTGTCCAGCTCTAAAAGTACCTACCAAGCAAGCAGCTAGCCAGCCTCAAAGAGGAGCTGGTAAAAAATGTGCTCCTCAGGTCCAGGTAGTTTGGAGCTATTATTAAATCTATATTTTTAAAAGCACTCACTACATAGAGAAATGTGATCTTTGTATTAGTTGAATGTGACATGAAAGTGAAACCTCTCTTTCGTAGGAGGATAGGTAGGTTTGAATGTTGACAAGAAAGCCTAGGATTGAACATAGTAATGGGATTTAGGCATCAGTTCCTTATGGGGGAATGACACTTGTTGGACAAAATATGTCTGCCTAAACTAGAAAATACTCATCCAGAATTTTTTCCCTTCCATAGCATTTGGGTTGCTATTGGCTGTGCTCACTTTTCCTGCCTGTGGTTGGATCTTCTTGGCATTACTGAGCTTTCTTGAAGATGAGTCCTGTTTTGATGGAGAATATTGTGTCTTATCTTAGTGTCTCTGGTTCTCATCCTTTAACTCACCCTCCTTCTATTTGCCATTGAAGAACAAAGCCCCAGCCATTAAGAATGACCTAAAATGCCAACTAAATGCTCACGCATATTGCCCTGTGGCACAGTCCTACACTTCACCTGCCATGTCTTGGCCCATTCTCATCAGCCTCTTTGATCATTTCTGCAAATTCTTGTCAACATTAGAATGAGTTTAGTCAGAAAACTGGATTTCTGGACTTTCTTTTATTTTACTTCCTCACTCACATAATAGAAATGTGGGGAGGTAGTCTCTTGCCCTCAGCGCCCACTTGTAATTCCTTTGGTTTCCAGCCGTAAAATGTCTAACAAACCAACCAGTTATCCACCCTCAAAGAGGAGTGGGGAAAAGGTGCTGCAAAGGTCCAGGTGGTTTAGGTGTCCTATGAAATTCACAGATATATTTTAAGTTGCTTACCTGGAAAATAAATGACTTTAGTCTCAGTTACTGTGATATGAAAGCAAAGTCTGGATTTGGTTCAAGGAAAGGCAGGTTAGGTTAGATAGCAGCAAGCCTGAGATGGACCATGGTCATTAGATTTTAGCTGGTAGTTACTAATGGGGGAATGACACCGGTTTCACTTCTTATTGGGTAGTGAAATAGATGTGACAAAGGACAGGAGCTCTTCATTACAGAAAGATATTTCAGCGCTAATCCCTTCCTCACCACTATGGTGAACTTGGCTTTATTCACCTTCTCTGCCAGCTGTTGTATCTTCTTGAGAGCAGCACTGTGCTTTCTGGTAGATGATTCCCGGTACACCCTATCCTGGCTTCTCTGGGGCTCAACCTCTGCCTCAGAAAATGTGTCCTCCTATTCAACATTGAAAAGCAAAGCACCAAATGTTAGGAATTAGCTAAAATGCTTGCCCTCATTGCCCTGAGCTCCAGTCCCACACTTCATCCTGTGATGTCATGGCCTGTTTGCATTCATTTCTTTGACCTCTTCTACACAGTCTTCCAAAGAACATTGGACGAATTTGGTTGGAAAACTGAGTTCTGGACTTTTTTCTTCTTTCTTACGTCCTCACTTACATAGTGTAAGTGTGGGTAAGAAGTCTCTTTCCCACCACTCCTACCCATTTTCCTTTTGTCTTTCAGGCATAAAATGTCCAACCAACATTTAGCAAACCTGAAAGGACAGGTGGGATAAGATGCTGCACAGGCCCAGCTGGTTTGTAAGTCCTATGAAATTCATGTTTAAAAAAAAATCCGTATCTGGAGAAAGAAGTGACCTTTGTCTCAGTTAATGGGATAAGAAAGTGAAATCAGATTTCTTTCAAGGAAAGTTAGGTTAGGTTAGACAGCAGCAAGCCTCAGATTGACCATGGTCATTGGATTTTAGGTGTTAGTTACTTACTGGGTGGTGATATAGTTGTGATAAAGGATGGACATTCTTAGTACAGAAAGACATTTCAGAGCTGATCTCTTCCTCACCACTATGGTGCCCTTGGCTTTGCTCACCTTCTCTGCCCACTGTTGCATCTTCTTCTTAGCCACACTGCTCTTTCTGGTGGATGTGTGCCGGTGCACCCTCTCACGGCTTCTCTGAGACTCACCCTCTGTCTCAGACAATCTGTCTTCCTACACATCATTGAAAAGAAACGCACCAGATATAAGTAATTACCTAAAATGCTTGCCCTAATTGCCCTGAGCTCCAGTCCCACACTGCATCCTGTGATGTCATGGCCTGTTTTCATTCATTTGTTTGACCTGTTCCACACAGTCTTCCAAAGCACACTGAACAAATGCGGTTGGAAAAATGAGTTCTGTAGTTCTTTCTCCTTTCTTACTTCCTCACTTACATAGTGTAAGTGTCGGTAAGAAGTCCGTTTCCCTCCACTCCTACCCATTTTCCCTTTGTCTTTCATGTATAAAATATCCAACCAACATTTAGCAAACCTCAAAGGAGAGGTGGGAAAAGATGCTGGAAATGCCCAGGTGGTTTGGAAGTCCTATGAAATTCATGTTTAAAAAAAATATATCAGTATCTCGAGAAAAAAGTGACCTTTGATTCAGTTAGTGAGATATGAAAGTAAAATCTGGATTGGGTACAAGGAAAGGTAGGTTAGGTTAGATAGGAGCAAGCCTCAGATTGACCATAGTCATTGGATTTTAGGTGTTAGTTACTTACTGGGTGGTGATGTAGTTGTGATAAAGGATGGGCACTGTAAATACAGAAAAACATTTCAGAGCTGATCTTTTCCTCACCACTATGGTGCCCTTGGCTTTGCTCACCTTCCCTGCCCACCGTTGCATGTTCTTCTTAAGCGCAATGCGCTTTCTGGTAGATGTGTGCTGGTGCACCCTCTCGTGGCTGCTGTGGGACTCATCCTCTGTTTCAGACAATCTGTCTTCCTAGTCATCATTGAAAAGAAACACACCAGATATAAGGAATTACCTAAAATGCTTGCCCTTATTGCCCTGTTCTTCAGTCCCACGCTTCATCCTGTCATGTCTTGGCCCATTCTCATCCGTTTCTTTGAGCTTTCCTACAGAGTCTTGCAAAGAACATTACAGTGAGTTGGGTTGGAAACCTGACTGGATTTTTTTCTTCTCATTTGCTTATTCACATACTAGGAATGTGGGTAGGTAGTCTCCTGCCCTCCACTCCCACTCATTTTTTCTTTGTTTATCAAATATGAAGCATTCAACCAATGCTCTAGTCAGTTACCCAAGCTGAAAGAGAACATGGGAAAGGGTGCTGAGAAGGTGCAGGTCGGTTGGGTTTTCTATGAAATACGTTCTTAAAAAGCATTCTCTACATAAAGACAGAAGTCACATTAGCCTCAGTGAGTGTCATATGAAAGTGAAATCAGGGTTTAGTTCAAGGAAAGGTAGGTTAGGTTAGATAGCAGCAAGCCTCAGATTGACCATGGTCATTGGATTTTAGGTGTTAGTTACTTACTGGGTAATGATGTAGTTGTGATAAAGAATGGGTACTCTTAGTACCGAAAGACATTTCAGAGCTCATGTCTTCCTCACCACTATGGTGCCCTTGGATTTGCTAACCTTCTCTTCTCACTGTTGCATCTTCTTCTCAGTTGCTCTGTGCTTTCTGGTGGATGATTGGCGGTGTACCCGGTCCTGGCTTTTCTGGGGTCATCTTGTGCCTCAGACAATGTGTCCTCCTATTCAACGTTGAAAAGGAAGGCACCAAATATTGGGAATTATGTAAAAAGTTTGCCTGTTTTGCCCTGAGCTCCAGTCCCACACTTCATCCTGTGATGTCATGGCCTGTTTTCCTTCATTTCTTTGACCTCTTCCACACATTCTTCCAAAGAACCCTGAAGGAATTGGGTGGGTAACCTGAGTTCTGGACTTTTTTCTTCTTTCTTACTTCCTCACTGACATAGTGTAAGTGTGGGTAAGAAGTCTCTTTCCCACCACTCCTACTCATTTTCCCTTTGTCTTTCAGGTATAAAATGTCCAACCAACATTTAGCCGACCTCAAAGGAGAGGTCGGAAAAGATGCTTCAAAGGCCCAGCTGGTTTGGAAGTCTCATGAAATTCATGTTTAAAAAAAAAATCCGTATCTGGAGAAAGAAGTGAGCTTTGTCTCAGTTAATGGGATAACAAAGTTAAATCAGGTTTGGTTCAAGGAAAGTTAGGTTAGGTTGTATAGCAGCAAGCCTCAGATTGACCATGGACATTGGATTTTAGGTATTAGTTACTTACTGGGTGGTGATGTAGTTGTGATAAAGGATAGGCACTCTGAATACAGAAAATAATTTCAGACCTGATCTCTTCCTCACCACTATGGTGCCCTTGGCTTTGCCCACCTTCTCTGCCCGCTGTTGCATGTTCTTCTTAGGCGCAATGCGCTTTCTGGTGGATGTGTGCTGGTGCACCCTCTCGCCGCTGCTGTGGGGCTCATCCTCTGTTTCAGACAATCTGTCTTCCTAGTCATCATTGAAAAGAAACACACCAGATATAAAGAATTACCTAGAATGCTTGCCCTTATTGCCCTGAGCTCTCTTATCCACCATTATGTTTCTCTTGGCCCCACTCAGCTTTTCTCCCTGTTGTGAAATCTTTTTCCATTCAGCACTGAGTTTTCTCATAGATGAATCCTGTTGTGATGGATAATATTGTATTTTACCCTGGAATCTCTGATTCTCAGCTTCAACCTCATTCAGTCTTTCCCCTCCTCATCTCCATGTGGTGTTGATCAAAGCATAACATCAGCCACTTAATTAAAAAATATACATTATACGTCTACACATACACCAATTACAATAAAGGCATGGGGCAAAGGAATCAAAGAAGAGAGAAAAGTATATTGAAGTGTTCAGGATGTTGATGAATCAAATCTTAATTTTCTAATTTGTGAATGTATTGTTTTCCTTGATAATACAGTTCTGGAGTAGAGTTGCAGGTTCTCTTTTTAGTAAATACCTCCTTTCTGTTGCTGGAATGCATCAATTTTATCTTCATCCTCCATTTCCAACTGTGCAGGTGTGTCTGTTTCTTTGATTGGTTACCCATCAAATTGGAATCTGATCTGCATCATGGACAAGCCCTGTCATTCACAATAGATTTGCTTTTGTTTACTAAGCGGTGTGTGCCTCTTAATCTTAAATTGCACCAGCAAACCATCTTGCCCTGCCACCTTTCAATTAATGTGGTTGTTGTTTTCAGTCTTGACTCCTTCTTTCAGCTTTTTTCTCGCCATGACAAGTCCAGGGGTCTCCTCAGCTGCTGCTTCACCAAAGAGGCACCAGGATGCTCCACTCCAAGGGAATGGGGGACAGGGAGGAGAAGCAGCAGTGGCAGAAGCAGGAGGAGGAGGAGGAGGAGGAGGAGGAGGAGGAGGAGGAGGATGAGGATGGTGGTGATGGTGAGGAAGAGGAAGAGAAGGAAGATGACAAGGAGGAGGAGGAAGATAAGGAGGAGGGAAGGAAGAGATAAGGAAGAAGGAAGGAAATTGGTGTGTTTGGTTCAAAAAATGACTCTCCTGACTTTCCTTTTCTTCACTTCCTAACTGACATCATAGGAATGAGGGTATGTAGCCTTCTTCCTTTCTTTCCCACTCATTCCTCCTTTAGGAGTCTTACTCTAAAACAACCAATCAACCGACCTACCCACCAACCAACCAGTTGGCCAAACTCAAATAGGAGGTGGGAAAAAGTAGTGTCAAAAATCCACGTGGTTTGGGGCCTCTATTGACTATATTTTATTTCTCCTTACATGGAGAAAGAAGTGACCTTTGCCTTAGTGAGTATGACTGGAAAGTGAAATCTGGCTTTAGTAGAAGGATATGTAGAGTTAGATGTTGGCCAGCCAACCGATGAGTGAGCTAGGTTATAAGATTTTAGGTGTTTCTTCCTTGAGTTGTCCTTTATGTGGCAGAGGACAGGGAAGGGGGTGGATTCCACAATGAGCAGGGTTTGAGGTATTCTTGGAGCTGCTGCTGGTTCTTCTCTTCAGTGACCTCAAGCTTATTGGCGACAGATTCTAATTGGAATGAATTCTGTTGTATGTGATCCTGGAAACTCATCCTGCTTCTCAGCCTCTGTCTTAGCAATCCTTTCCTTCTGTTCCTCATGGAGAATGAAGCCCAGAGCTTGAGAGAGTGATTCCCCAGCTACCCCCCAGGCCCATACTTGTTGCTCTGTCCCAGCCATCCTTCCACACTTCTTCCTGTGAGATCTTATTCCTTTTTTCCTCATCCTTCACTCTTTGACTTCTACAAGCTCACCTCTTGAAGAGAAAACTGGAGCTAGTATGGTTGGAAATTTTACTATTCTTGGTCTTTCTTTTCATCTCTTCCTCACTCACACTATGGGAGAGTAGGCAACCTCCTGCTCTCCACTGCTACCCATTTCCTCTTTCTATTCCATGCTCTTAAATAAGTAAGAAGCCAATCAGTCTACCCATTCAACCTCTAGTAGGAAATGGAAAAAGGCAGAGTGTAGTGGGGGTACCAGGGCCTAGATATTTGCAAGATTCCTATTTATCTCTGTCTGTCTTCTCTTTCTATATGCTTATGTACATGAGGAGACAGAAGTCAAACATCTCCTTTTTGGGGTAAATATTCTGGAGAAGGGGCTCTGACTGGTAGCTGGGATGTGAAAGTGAAATTAGACTTTGACATGAGGTGTATGCATGCTGACTGGCAGCTGAGGGATGAGGGTGGTCATAGGGTTTTTGGTGTTATTCATTGGGGTTGGTGGTATCTGTGTGTCAGAGGACAGGTAGAGAGCAGATTATCAAACTAGCAAGGACTGGGGTGGGTCAGGGTGCAGGTAACTGGGCTAGGTTGTCCCTTTTCTCCATTGTTGTGGTCTTTTGGGTCTGCTCACCTCATCAGCGGTATGCAACATCATAACAGCCTCGAGCTTGCTACGAGTTCTGCTCTGCTGTGAAAGATGTTTGTGCTGAGCCCTAAGACTCTTGTTCTCATCCTGAAGGGCCCTTAGTCTCTTCCTCTCCTATTAATTCATTGGAGAACAAAGATCAGAGCCTGAGATATCCCATGCTGCCTAATATAAGAACACATACACCCCCATTCCAGTCCTGCTGCCATCCTGGGATACCTTGCCCACCTCTCTATGCCACAAATGATATATTCTTATTAGTTTTGTGAGAAATAACAAAAGGTTAAGTTTTCACAGGGATGCAAAATTGCTGAAATGAGGCTACTGATAAAAGTAAGGTGAGCAGACCAGGCAGTAGCCTTGGGAAGAGTTGAGGCAGTAGCTTTGGGAAGAAGTTGGGTTTCCAGTTCCCATAGAACTCCTAGATAATACTAAAAGTGAGATAAAATAAAATAAAAAGAAGTCAGATGGCAACAGCAGGTGGATTTGACCGATTGGAAAGTAGACAGAGGCCTTGACACTCAGGCCCTGATAAGGACACATCTAGGTTAGACTGGTGGGGGGAGGGGGTAAGTATTCTGGGGTTGTTACTGCACTTGCTTAATGAACCTCATGTATTATGTATATTGTCTAACAGAATTAGAGCCTCATTAGTATGATAATGGGAGGGCATACCCAAAAGGGAACAAATAAATCAGTCTTCTGAAGGGAGTGTCTGCACCAAATTAATGTATAAAACTTACTTGGCTCTTGTATCCCACACTCCTCCTTCCACAAGAGGGACTGAGTCCACTTCTGGCAAGAAGTGTTCAAGTACTCTGGATTTCTCCTTAATTAATTTCTTTTCGTATCAGATTTTTGGTATTAATTGTGTTTTTGCTTTTCCAAGTTGACATTTCTAACAGTTTTGATGTCTGCTTATCGATATGCTGGTGTATCTGCCCTGCCTGGGTCCATACTCTCAGTTCCCTGCATAATATTTCTCACCAGTTTCTTATTGTCTTAGATTTCCTTCCTGAGTGCTTCAATTTCATTCTTAAGCTCCTTTTCTCGGTTCTTCCACCTTAGCCTCAAGTCCTGGTCTTCTTCTTGCTCACTCTCTAACTGTTTCAGTTTGCATAGACTCTGATTAATGTTACCTTCCTCCTCGAGCTGAGGATATAAAATCAAGGATCAAAGGGTCAGTATCCTCTCCGATGCCCATCTGGATTGCTCATTGCACTCATAAAGAAAGTAAGCATACACATAATTGTAACTTGAAAACTATGAGAATAATTGGGGCTGTCTTGATAGCAAGTCAGTTTTTACAATGAAGCAGTTTCCACTAATGTTCAGGAAAAAAAAATTTCCTTCATTTCTTTGGTTTCTTCTAGCCATCATTGATTACCTCAGTCTTGGGCATACTCATTTATTTTAGCTGTAGTTTCTACCTCTCCCCATCTCCCACAAATATTTTTTATATGGAATTTCATTGGGCAATGACTTTTTCTTATTGTTCTTTCTGAGTGTCTTCTCTTGTCTTTGGGGGTAAATATTCTGGGGAAATAGGCTGCCCACCCTTTGTCAGCTTAGCAAAGAGTGAAAGCACTGTTCTATAGCCAAAAACACCTAACTTTGACCAGCTGGCTTACATGTGTATGCTCTTAGTCTCAAGATCATTAGGGAAGATGTATGAGTGGCTTAGCACAATCTACCACTAATTCTGGAAAAAATATTTCACAGTGAATTGGTAACATCATCGCAAAGGGAAGTCAAAGGTTGATCTCCTTCCTAGCTATACGTCAAATCTTGTCTTTAAGTTCCATCA
>JAQQSU010014077.1:0-11505 GCA_028627135.1 Pseudochirops cupreus | reverse complement strand
AGCCGCCCCCGGGGCACAGCCGGGGCTTCAGGCCAGGCTGCTTTCGGTTCGCAGTGCTGATATGGTTCCACATAGCTGAGCTGACTTTAGTGGGAAGTATCTTTGTGTGCGTTTTGGAGTTCCAGGATTGGTTTGGAGTCCGATTCTATGGGTATTTTGGGGTGGCTATGCGAGAGCTGCGATATGTTGCTGCTTCCATGCCGCCATCTTGGCTCCGCCCCCTCTTTGATGTTCTAATTAAGCAGGGAGGTTGTTGGCATTCCAGGTTCTAGTTAGATAATAAGGGTTAGGTAGTCTTTCTTTCCAGTTTCTGACCATTATGGATGACATAATTTAAAAACCAAAGAATTAATGAGCAATGACACTAAATATTTGTGGCCCCCAAGAGATAAATAAAAATCACATGGGACAAATGGTAGAGAGCACTGGATTTAAGTCAAAAGAACTGGATTCCTATTATGACAACTTATTAGTGACTTTAAACAAGTAACTGAAGTTCCATGGATCTCTGTTTACTCAGCAAGAAATGAAATGGGGATTATATTTGCCTGGCCTACTTGACAGGGTTGTCATGAGTGAATATCAAGTGATGTAATGCATTTAGAGTACTTGGTAATGTTAAGCTACATGAATATAAGTTTTTGGAATACCATGACAAACTGTGCATGCATACACACATATACATTATACATACATACATACACATATATAAAGAGAGAGAGAATGAGAGGAGACAGTGAGAGAGAGAGAATGAGAGAGGAGAGAGTATATTTGTGCACGTATACATGTTTGTGTGTGTAATATGGCAAGTAAGGTTTTTTTTTTATGTAATACAAAGATATTTTCTATTACCGTTTACTAAGAGAATCTAGTTTTGATGGTCTTCCTTCTGTAAGACTATGACTACAAACAATTTTTAATTATCCATGGGAAGGATGAGTTTAGATTGAGTTTCTTGCATCTGATGTGAGGTAGAACAGTGGATGTAGCTCTAGGCTTAGAGCCAAGAAGTCCTGAGTTCAAATCCAACCTCAGATATTTACTGACTGTTTAATTTTGGAGGAGGGTGAAGGGGATAAACATGTATGAAGTGTCAGACTCTGTGCTAAGTGCTTTTCAAACATTATCTAATTTAAGTCACTTCACCTCTGCCTGCCTCACTTTCCTCAACAGTGAAATGGGGATAATAATAGCACCTATCTCCCAGGGTTGTTGTGAGGATAAAATGAGATATTTATATAAAAAAAATCTTAGCACAGTTCTTGGCATATAATGAATGATTTTTCTCCCTTGCTTTCTTTGAGAAGGCTCTGCCTTCTATTTTCACCTAACTCTTGAGCTCGTTGGATAGCAGTGAAGGGGAAATGCTGGGAGGAAGAAACATGTTGATATAGAAGTACCAGAGTAGTAAGAGGTAAGGGGCATCATGCAGACCTCTCAGGTACAGCTTCACCTTCTTACCTTGTTAGAAAAAATTAAATGTCTTTGCTCTATTAAATTTTCAAAATTTCCACCACCATACTCCTCCCAAAATTTTTACTAGAACTGCTGACAAAGAGCAAAACCAAATAATCTGAATTTCATCCCCTGTCTAAACTTCAGAGGAAATGTAAATTATTGGTAGAATGGCCAACAGACAGCCAAGACAAAGGAAAAGAATGACAGTTTTCAGGACAAAATAATCCTGGGACAGTTTGTCATCCATTTGTAACCAAGACATAATTTATTTGGAAATGCAAGAACAACTTACAAATTAATAATTGAGTGGGGTACCAATATGGAAAATGCTTCTTGCTATCCCAACAAACTGAGCATGACATTTTTTTTTTACATTTTCTGATGCATTCATGGAAGTTAGAGTTGGAAACTTGGATCTCTCTAACCCCCTGGAAGCCGTGGAAATGAACCAATTCATGTAAGTCATTCATATTAAAGACCCAGCTCAAAAGGAAGTAACAGGATTATTTGGGGAAACATGTGACATGTTCACACTCCTATCTCATGACAACTAAAGACACTTCCAAAGAATTGATCGAAGGAGCCAACCCTGGGTGTTCTGACTTCAGATTTAACAAGAACATGTCACTTCAGAGGAACTGTCAGCATTTTTTTTGAAGAATCTGTCTGGGCTGATGGGATTGAATATCTGCTTCATAAAGCTAACTAAGGGTGATGATAGGTTCATGTAATTGTCTTTTTTTTTTTAATTTGGATCTGTGATTTCATCAGAGTAGTAATTTCCAGGGTTGAAACTCCACAGATATAGGTTGGCAACTTCTCAGTACCTCATCATCTTAGAGAATTTCCTCAGGGTACTCAAAGGTTACGTGACTTGCCTTGGGTCACACAACAAGTCTGGCTTATTTGCCATACCAATCTGCTTCTTATTACATAGAGCAAGAAAAATAAAATTAAAGCAGTCACAAATTCATTTGCATCTGTTGCTAAATTTCATTTTTAGTTAGTTTTAATAAAATCCCTCTACTGAATTAGGCTAGAAATGACTTATGTGCTGCTGGCTTTTGTTTTGTCCCCAAAGTTACTTTTACTTTTTTTTTTTCTTATTAGTCATCACTGTGGTGGTCTGGTGGATAGGAGGACAGTTCGCTCCAGGGTCCTTGATAGAATAATGAGTAATAACATTGATTCTTCATATTCATTCAAGTCAAAAAATATTTAACAAATGCCGACTGTGTGGAGATAACTGTTAGGTATCAAGGAGAAATAAAGTTTATAACAACGTAGTTACCATCTTCAATGTATTTCCATTCTGTAGAAAGAGAGGAGAGGAGGAAGGGAGAAAAAAGTATTTATTAAGCAACTATAGGGAACCTTTCCTAGCACCTCTTAATTCTAGAGCCTTCCCTCTATTAAAAATTGCTTAGTGATTCTGTAGATAGCTTCCTTTGTATATATATGTTTGCATGTTGTCTCTCCCATTAGATTGGGAGCTCCTTGAGGGTAGGGATTGTCTTTTGCTTTTTTTTTTTTTGTATCCTCAGTACTTAGTACATCACCTGGCATCAAGAAGACTAATTGATTAATTGATTGCTGTCTGCCAGGTTCTGTGCTAAGGGCTTTACAAATATTATTTCATTTGATTGTCATGAAAACTCTATGAGGTAAGTTCATTCCCATTTTGTGAATGAAAAAATTTGATGCAGACAGAGGTTCTAGCTAGAAAGTATCTGAGGCCAAATTTAAATTCAGGTCTTCCTACCTGCAAGGACACTCCTGTATCTACTGTCCCATCCAGCTACCTATGGTACATGTCAAGAAAAAATGTGTTTACGTGAATATTTGATAGTCCATGGTATAGTAGTTTTTGGAGGGACCGATCCTGTGATTTCATTGTTTTAGTAAGGAAACTTCCTCTACTAATGGAGATCAGAAGCTGTTCTTTAACTTCTCGTCTTCCAGGGTCATTTAGAACACTAAGAGGTTAAGTGATTTGCCCAGGGTCTCCCAATATGTGCCAGAGACAGGTCTTATTGACTTGGATGTTCTGTCTTCTCTACTGCACTGCCTCTCCTAAATCTTAGTGATCAATGAATGTACCTTTATGCTTAATTTAGTGTTTTGTTGATTTAACTCTCCTCATTAAAAACAGAACAAAGCAAAAATAAAACCTTTCTTGCCATCAAAGAGATATTAAATATAGACACAGATACAGACACAGAGATGCACATATAGGTCATATATTAGTCCGGGGAACAAAAGAGTGAACACATAAGCATGTTTTGATTCCTCTGTTAGACATAAGTTGTATCAAAGGAATACTGTCTATAACATTGAGATAACAATGACATGGTAGACTTTAGTTGATTGATTGAAAACATCTTCAAATATGCATTAGAAACAAAAATAAAGACACATCTAAACAGGGTCATTTGGAGTTTTGAGATATCTTGAATACTAGGAGAAAACTTGAATCGTTGCTGACTACAAACAATTTTGTTGTTGTTCTGTCATTTCTGACTCTGTGTGACCCCATTTTGGTGTTTTCTTTGTAAAGATGCTGTAGTGATTTGCCATTTCCTTTTCCAGCTAATTTTAAAGATGAGGAAACAGAGGCAAAGAAGGCGAAGTGAGTTGCCCAGAGTGTCAGGTTGGATTTGAACTCATGAGGATCTTCCTCATGAGCTGTGTAACTGTGGTCAAGTCAGGTAATGGACTAGATGGTTTCAGTACAAGGATACAAATCAGGTAATGGACTAGATGGTTTTTCCTAGTCATCTGTTTGTCCAGATTTCATATTATATATTGCAATGCCCATGGTTTCCCATGTAATATATATTGTGTTTTATTTTCTAATCTTTCAGAACTTGTAGACTGTATAAAGGTGTGCCTACCTTCAATCTCTCTGATTCTTCTTACACTCTTTTCTCATTTCCAGGGTCATAGTAGTCTTAGAACTTTAGGACTAATTGTGGCTTATTGGAAGAGACCTCTGAAACCATCTAGTCCATTACAATCTTAATTTTATGGCTGAGGAAACAGGCTAAGAGAGTTTACCTGACATGACCACAGTCACACAGTTCGTAAGCATTAGAGACAGGATTTGAACACTTTTGATGCTAACTTCCTCAAATGTTTGTGTCACAGGTCTCTGGCATTCTAGTGAAATTTTCTCAGAATGATTATTTTAAATGCATAAAATAAGATATATAGAGTTGCAAAGGAAAGCAATTATGTTGAGGTAGTTATCTATATCTATATAACTGTATCTATGTGTGTATGTCTATACACACATATATATATGTATATGTATGTATTTATGTATGTATATATGTAAAAATCACAGATTCTGGTTAAGATTCGTTCACTTAAACAAGCCTTAATTGACAAAGTGAATCTGGAGACTTGATTTATGTTTGCCTTCTTCTTTTGACCACATTCCTTAATATGAGGGTATCTTCCCTGTATTAATTGGATAATTGCTTCAATTCACCCTGTTTCCTGGCCACTTCCACTTCTCTTTTGATTTGGTTGAGGGATGTTCTTTGTGAGAAAGTTGACCTGAACTTCTCTTGTAAATTACATAACATCTGCTTCCTGCCAATACCACTTCATCGATGCTGCTGTCTTTTCTTGTTCAGAAAGTTATTGATTGAAACCCGCCCCCCACACATACATGCCTACCTCCCTCCCTTCCACCTCCTACAAAATTAAACAAGAACAAAAGAACCCCAAAAAACCAAAAAGGAAAATCTAAGCTGACACATAGTAGAAAAACTTGAAAAAACATCAAGCCGCTTACAACAGGACATAGGTAGGGACGAGATTGCATCTATATGAGCAAAATTGCAGACCCTTTGACTTGTGCTTAAGGCAACTATACACACACATTTACACATGTACAAACCTACATACAAAGTCACATATACACACTTATACCTACATATGTACACATACATACATACATACATGTGTATATAAATATATATGAAAAACACTCCCAAGGAAAATGAAAGATTCAATGGCTATCAAGGTTCCCTTTAATCTTTCTTATAAAAGCTGCAACTCTAGATTGCAGGAAAACTAGCTTAAGATGGGTCCTTTGGCAGTTTTCAAGATAGGAAGACAGCTCTCCCCTCCCAACCTATATTTAACCTTGAAAGGTACTTTCACACAATCACACCATGATTGATAATGGCCTAAGACAAGTAAACACTCAACTGGAAGAATAAAATAATTACCTTTAAAAAAACAGAAGAGGGAGAAGAGAAATCTTTTCTCCCCCCACTGAGTTGTTATGGCAGTCAGTACTGAATAGGGTTGCTGAGAGAGAAGCCTGTTGACATCTTCATTTTGTCCCTGCCATTCTAGGACGTGTACCTCCTCTGTAATATGACAATCTGTAGAAGACTGGAAAGTTGGTACAGAAGGTCTCCTCCTCAGGGAGGGGGAGATTGTGAAACTGGTTTGGAAAAGGATACTATGGAATCTTAAAAGACAAATGTTACACTTGGCTTTAGCAAACACAGTGTACTCCTGCTAGGTAAGGCCAACCAAGGGGTTTTCAACCTCTCTTTTCTTTAAGGAATTGCTATCAAAGTAGAGACAAGGTTAGGAGCAGCTCAAGGTTATTTATTGGCATAGCTGAAAAAGCAACCAGAGAGGAAATCAAACTCTTACCAACTGAAACTATCAAAAAATGCCTTACACTGATCAGAAAGTTCCAGGATTCTCCCTCTTGCCTATTGTACCTGCTCACATTTTGACAAATTTCATGACCTAATATAAACTTTATATATATATATATATATATATATATATATATATATATAATATAATATAACATAAACTTAATCTCCCCCAAAATTGTGTGTATCCCTTTAAATATAATTATATATATATATTATATATATACACATATAATATATTACATATATTTAAATATATACAGTATATTGGCAATACCAATATGCTTTAAGTGAAATTCATACTATAATATAAATGACTGATGTGAATATTAAATGTATATATACTACTTATACATATATGTATATACCAATATGTGTTTATAGATATTTATTTACATACCCTAATGAATAAATGAACAGATATACTAAGGACTTAAATGTGCAAAGCACTGTATTAACAACTAGGGATTAAAAAAAGATAAGTGTAGAATGTTCTTGTTCTTAAGGATTTGTTAGGGTTCAGGCATTTTCAGTTGTGTCTGACTTTGTAGCCCCATTTGAGGTTTTGTCGGCAAAGATACTGGAATGGTTTGTCATTTCCTTCTCCAGCTCATTTTACAGATAAGGAAACTAAGGTAAATAGGGTTCAGTGACTTGCCCAAGGTCACAAAACGAATATGCGTAAGATTTGAATTCAAGAAGATGAGTCTTTCTTACTCCAGGTCCAGCATTCTAGACACTGTGCCACTTAGCTTTCCCCACTCTCAAGGAATTCAAATTCTAATGGGGGACACAACTCACATTGGAGACTTCAGATGCAAGTCAAATGCATCTTCTTAATTTCCTCTCCACTGAGAAAATCTTATCCATTTCTTTTGTACTATCAATTGTGACTATGATGGATTGTCTCTAAAAAGAACACAAGGATTTAGGTGTGGAGAACTCTTTTTTCTGGGTCATCAGTAGCTGTGGTTGAAGAGGAGGTAGGGTCTGTAGCACCCACAGAAGCAGCTGCCAAGTCCTTCTTCCATGGAGCTCCTTTTCAGAATGATGAGTGGTAGCAGTATTGCCATTCCCAGGGCTGCTGGGCTTACTGCCCATTGACAGAAGTTAGTCAGTGTGTGGTTATTGGTACTGGGTCTTTTTTTCTATAAGAATTGCCCACCTCAGTGATGGCTGCAGAGATGAGGCTGGGAGCAGGGCTAGTAGTGATCATCTCAGGATTCTTAGATTTAAAGTCATGGGCTGTCTCCAGTAGGGTGTGAGGAGAGGTAGTACTGGAGGCCCCTATCATCTCATATCTATATTATTGCCACAACCTTTTAATGGGTTTTCCAGCCTCTAATTTCTTCCTTTCTGAAACCATTCTTTACACAGTTGCTAAGTTGTTATTATTAAAATACAGACCTGATCATGCCATTGCCCTATTTAAAAATCTGTAATGGCTCTCCAGGACTTCTAGATAAAGAAGAAAATCCTCAACCTGGCATTCAAAACATTCTGCCATTTGGCTCTGAGATTTCCAGTCTAGTTCCATATTACTCCCCTTTATTCTTTCTCTATACCAGTAAAGATGGCCTACTGAGCTGTCTCCTGTATGGGATACTTCAGCCTCCATGTCTTTGCATATGCAGTACCCTATGTCCAGAATGTAATCCCTCACCATTTCTGTCCCCTAGGATCCTTCAGAACACTTCTAGTGACACCTCCTGATCAAGGCCCTTCCTAATTCTCTTGAACTCCGGAAATTACATTTCTGTTTCTATATGCTGCATTTCTGTACCTGACTATGGATCTAATGCTGGTCTTGAAGTCAGGAAGACCTCAGTTAAAATACAGCCTCAGGTACTTACCAGGTATGTGACCCTGGCTCAGCCACAGCTGCTCTCTGCTTTGCTTTCCTCATCATTCCTGTAAAATGTGCTAATGATATCCCCTACCACTCAGGAGTGTTAAAAGGATCGAACAATACTATATATGACAAGACTCTGGCAAAACTTAAAATGCTACAGGAATGACTTAAGCATTTATTAAACACTTTCTGTGTGCAAAGTACTGAAAGTACTGTGCTAAGAAGTCTGTACAAAAAAAAAAGTAAGCATTTGCTCTCAGGGAACTCATGTTCTCATGGGGGTGGGGTGGGTAGAGTACAACACATATGGAAGGCTTCAGCAGTGTGTTAGGTGGAAAGGTCCTGGGGGCCTTAGAGCACAACAGAAAAGTAAATTAGGATGCAAACTATATAAATATTGGTTATTATTATTATTATTATTATTACAGTGCCTCCAAACTCAAATGTAAACTCAGTAGTGTAGATACTTTTTAAAAATCTGTATTTGTACCACAGACTGTTTGTTTATCAGTCAACCAATAAATAAGCATTAATTAAGTGCCTACTATGTGTTAAGCTCTGTACTAGGTGCTGAAGATACAAAGGCCTTGCCCTTGAGGAGCTTATATTATTGCTATTAATTAAGTATATCTATATGTGTGTGTATATATGTATATATGTGTACACATACTACATGTATGTATATATGCACACAAGCATATGTACTGATGTTTATATGCATGAGGTGGTATGTATATAGACACATAAATTCATGTGTGTGCACATATGTGTCTATACCCATATATGTGAGCAAATATATGTAGACACACATTATGTGGTATAGACCTCCACATGTGTGAGATGACATGTGCATATATAGATGTGAATCACATGTATGTGTGTACATGCATATATGTGGATCTACACACATTTGGTGCTGTGCATACATAGACACACATGCATGTAGATGTGTAGACACATATATGTGAGATGTATGTATGCATGCATGCATGCAATATGTGTGCATATCTGTGTGTATGCATGTATGCAACAGTATGTACATTTTAATTCCCCATAAGGGAGATGAGATCTCAAGAGACTTATATGTTTATGATCTGAAGATCCTTAACTTGAATAGTCATAAAGATAAATTAGTTTTAAATCTATCTGGTGATATAAGCTATTAATGGTTCTGCTACTTCCTATTAAGATGGCTGTGGACTCATTTGAAAGATTCCTATTTATATAGTTAAAGATTACAACAAAATCTCTTAATTAGCCAATGTAGGATAATATATTTTCTAAAATTAACATTATACTGCTGTCACTTTTTAGAGAATGTAGCTAGCTACAGCGTATTTAAAATATGGCTGATGATTATGCATAGTATCAAAATTTTTCTTATCTTTCAAAAGCATTTAACAGTGTATCTCATTTATTTAATCTCATTGGGGCCTTGTATGACTGAATTTTCCAGATAATTGACACCTCCTTTAAGCACCAAATATATATTTTTGTTGTTGTTTGCTCATTTCAATCACGTCTGACTCTTTGTGACCCCATTCCCTGTTTTCTTGACGAAAATACTGGAGTGGTTTACCATTTCCTTCTCCAGCTCATTTTAGAGATGAGGAAACTGAGGCAAACAGGGTTAAGTGACTTACCCAGGGTGATACAACTAGTAAGTATCTGAGTCCAGACTTGAACTCAGGAAGACTCATCTTCCTGACTTCAAGCCCAGCTCTCTATTCATTGCAACACCTAACTGAGATAGACATATAAATATATGGATGGATAGATAGGAATATATAGAGATAGATACACACATATATACATGTATGTACATATGTGTATGCATATATAGATGTATGTACATGTTATATATCCACACATATACACCATATACATGTCATAGAATTTGAGAGTTATGTGAGACATCAGCAGATATCTAGTTCAATTTTTACATCAAAGGATTCCCCATTCTTGTAAACTTGACAAGTAGTTGTCCAGTTTCTGTTTGAAGACCTCACTTTTCAAGGCAATACACTACCATATTTGGACAGTTCTAATAGGAAGTTTATCCTGTCATTGAGCTTAATTTTGTCACTTCTCAGCTTCTGCCCATTCTTTTTGTTTCTGCTCTCTGGGACCAAGCAGATAAGGATGAACCCCTCCTCGATTAAACAGACCTTCAAACACTTGAAAACAGCACATAGACAAATGTATACTCTATTTTACATATATACATATTCATTTATTTCAACATTTTAATTGGAATTTTAATTTGGAAAATTTCGCCTTACACAGCTTTTTTGATTAATAAAAATCATGTATAATATTTGAATAGTAAACTCCTTGAAGTGAATATTTCCTCCAGAGATGCAGATCACAAACTTCTCATGCCTCCTCATTCAATGTGACTTTTGTCCTCAAGTAAATTTGCTACAGAAAGGCATACAAAATGGTGGAGATCTTCACTTTCTCTCAACATCTCCAGGATGCCAAGAAAGCACACAGGCTACCATCACTTATTTATTAGTTTTTCAGTGTGACCAAGGAATCTTCTTTGAAGCTTTTCATTTGTTACATGTTGCAACCTGCTCATATCTAGCAGATGTCTTTCCATTGTTCCCTGAGTCATAGTCATTCTCAATTATTTGGAGATTGCAATATTCCATGACTTGTGACCACCCAACATGAATAGACCAGCAGTATTCAAAAGATGTTTTTGTTTTAGAGAGATGTTTTAGGTCATTAAAGGAGTTTGCAATTTTCCAAAAGTTATTGATTTGTTCTCTTCCTCCTTCAATTTTGGGCTTAATTTATAGTCTTCTTGTAGTATCTGTCCAAGTTATGTGTGTACATATATATGTCTGCCATATCTATTTTTTATTGTTCTATCCAGGAAAAATGAGCTCCATGAGTTGCCCATCTAACTGCATATCATATAATAGGCATTCTTCATCCACTTAGTTTTCTTGTATGGATGCTCAAGTCACACTCTTTTGGGAAAATATGAATTTCAAAAAGGAAGTTCTTCAGTTTTCCACAGAGCAATTTAATTGACCAAATATCATCCAAAGACAGGAGCATTATAAAGATCTTACAAGCTAGAGGAATTTCCTCCTCAACTTAAGATTGTCCTCAGAAATTCCCCATGATAATGGCAAATGCTTTTGGTGAGCGTATGTGTCCCATTTTATGCCTCATTTAATATTAATGATTAGAAGATAATTTCACAGTGAAGGTCTTTCATTATTTTTTTCAAGGAATCCTAAATAATTTTAATGCATTCTTGAGAATTGAGAAGAGAGATTTTGAGGAAGCATTTTGCCATATCAGTATAAGCTAGCATAGACAATATCTTTTTCTGTTGGCTGAAGGAGTCTAATCTACAATTGTCACTTTTCCATGTTGTCATGTAAATAGTTCATCTTTGATAGGTACCTTATGATTTCTTTTCCGTGTTTGTCTTCTCATGCTTCTTGTGCTGGAGTGTCAAACTTTCTTTTCAGTTCTGGTTTTTTG
>JAQQSU010014076.1:0-11505 GCA_028627135.1 Pseudochirops cupreus | reverse complement strand
AAAAATTATAAATAAGTAGAGATTGGCATGAAATTCTAATACCAGTTTCTAAGTTTTGGAACTTGTGGTTCTGTTGTGGTCTAAGGGTGCTAGAAACCAGGAAATGCAAAAATACAGGGTGAGGTCTAATGAAAACCTTTATACAAGTAAGGGGAAAAGGATCAGTGAAAGGATCTAGATGGGATTGAGGAGTGACAAGTAGTTTGGGGTGGTCAGGAGGCCACAGAGAATGAAGGGCTAGGCTGGATCTGGGTCCACAATGAAAGAAGAGTTGAAAAGATTATGTTGGGATGGCCCAGATGCCTCAGGGAAACTCTAGGGACTTAGTTGCTGAAAATTGTGGGAGAGTTCAAGGGCTTTTCCAGGTACAGGTCCCATCCCCATCAGTTCCCTATACACAAAATGTATTCCCACCTCATCTCAGCCTCATGGAAGCCCTCATTTTCTTCAAAATTCTACTCAAACCTTTCTGCGTAAAACTTTTCCCAATCCCCCAAATGACAGTGCTTCTCAAAAAAATTCTACCTTGTATTTATTCTGCATGATACACACCCAGATATAAATACACATGCACACATGTGTATGTGTGTATGTTACCATATTTTCTCCCCCTGTAGAATATAATGCATTGTTTTATTTTTATCTTTGTATTCCATGAAACTACAACATGCCAGAAACAGACTCGATAAACCTTTGTTGAGCTGGTTGATTGTATTCTGATGGATGGATGTTTGTAGAAGTCTAGGGGAAAGGCCTTTAAAAATGGCACTAGGCATTCAATGTCAGTCATCATCAAAGGAACAACAAAAAAGGAGAAATCGTAGAACATTTTCTGCCTGACAAGTGAGCAAGCACTATGGGCTTATTTACTGTGGAGGCAAGGTATTCATTTAACTCACTATGTTAAGATCACAGAGTCCAAAGAGGCTTCCAAGAAAAGGACACTTTATCGTGTACATCTGATGGGAATACAGTTATTGTCCTCAGGTTAATTTCATCTTGTATTGTTTTATGCAACATACAGTACTGTTTACCTAAGAAATACGCATTTTAATAACATTAAGCTATAACTAAACCACAAAGCAAAGAAACTTACCATAAGAGAGAACATCAAAAATTTCTCTTACCTCAGTTCTCACATGCTTTGTATTTACTCTTCAACCACAAAGTATTATTTAGATTAAGAGGACTGGAAAATAGGGTTAGTCCAATTCAGAACGTCTTAAAATGAAGAATTTATACCTTAGATGTCAAAACTAACCAGCTAACATCTAGTATATCATTTTCATTACACTGTTCTCCCTCAAATTCTCCTTCAAATTCCTCTGTTACAGATTCCCACTATCCCAAGTACTCTCCCATTTCTGGTTAGAGAATAGGTATTTTCAACATAGAAAGTACTTAACAAAAGCTTTTGTATGAATTTTGTGATTATAAGCATACTTCATTTTTCAAAATCTAGTAGACTATGAAACATTGCATACTTCTATATAATTCTGTACTTTCTTGTAACCTAGCAAATGATGAATGTAAGATCAGCAGAATGAGAACTCATTCCTAATTTAAAAAAAAAATCTGTTCCACGAGAAATAATTCATTTAATTACCTCCAAACATTTCCTCTGATTGATTTTAATTAATCACTTAAATAGTAACTATAAAATGTTTTTAATATTTACAATCAGATTTTTATCTTAAATTTTTTATCTTTTTATCTTAAATAAATATACATATTATTTTATGTAAATATATATATATATATTATATATATATATAAATATACATATACACATATACACACATAGATATGCATACATGCACATACACACTTGTGTGTGTATGTATGTCCTTTTAAATGTGTGAAGCATAGCTCCTTTGACTGAATGGAAGAAAAATTGGAAAATGACCTACTGAAAGGTAAAAGCCTTAGTCTCAAGTTATATCAGTGTATGTGTGTGTGCGTGTGTGTGTGTGTGTGTGTGTGTGTGTGTGTGTGTGTGTGTTTAAGCAGAAACAACAATAACAAAAAAGCACAGGTGCTTTTCAGAAAAGAGAAGGATCCCATGAACAAATGATCTTTTCTGTTCCTGGAGTCCCTATGGGAAGGGAGAGGAGATATGAAGGGGGGAAGGGCGGTGAATGCTACGAAAGGCAAAATAATAAAATTGTACCACATCATCTAATTCACCCTCCAGTGCATGGTCATGTTTGTGATTTAATGCATCTATATAGTACTTTAAGCTCTATGAGCTATTGTCCTCCTTAGTCTGTTTCAGTGTCTATTTTCACACATTCAGAATGCCTTGGCCATGAAGCTAATGGAAACTGGTGAATAAAATGCCACATCATCTGTGAAGAAGGTTATTCATTGCTCTGTGCTTTTCTAGGTGCATTTCAGAGATAGAAAGACAGTTGGAAAGCCCTTTGTATTTTTAGAGTGTCATTCATCTAAGAGATACATAGTTCCTTCATTCTTCTTTAGCTTTTGAATTCCATGTCAAATCTCAGACCTTTCATAGAGGGGGAGCTGAAAGGAATACATGGATGGAGGCAGGCTTAGATCCCCCTTCAACCCAATTAAGTATCAGGAGAAAAAGCTTCCTAGGGGAAAAGTACCTCCAAAGGAAAAAAAAAAGTATTCATGCTCATCATTTTTCTAAAGACTTTGTTCTTACTGGTAGCAGTTGACCACATGTTGACTATGTCTAGCAGAGGGTACATTATAAGTTTCAGCAGCTATACTGGTCCCATGTACCCTATAGATTATGGAAGTCCACTCTCCTTTAAAGAAACTGGTTTGTGATGCAAAATAGTTGAGATAAAACAAAAAAATATGCCTAAGTAGAGATTGACATGAAATTCCAATACCAGTTTCTAAGTTTTGGAACTTGTGGTTCTGTTGTGATCTAAGGGTGCTAGAAACCAGGAAATGCAAAAATACAGGGTGAGGTCTAATGAAAACCTTTATCCAAGTAAGGGGAAAAGGATCAGTGAAAGGATCTGGATGGGATTGAGGAGTGACAAGTAGTTTGGGTTGGTCAAGAGGCCACAGAGAATGAAGGGCTAAGCTGGATCTGGGTCCACAATGAAAGGAGAGTTGAAAAGATTGTGTTGGGATGGCCCAGATGCTTCAGGGAAACTCCAGGGACTTAGTTGCTGAAACTTGTGGGAAAGTTTCTTTTCTGAATGTTCAGATTCTAAAACAAAACAATATCTATCTGCAGAAGTGCATAGGAAGAATAATTCATAAGCAAATACCAGAAATACCTACATTATTATACGTGGAATAGTATTTGAATTAAAAAATTTTTTGACCTCCTCTCTTCCCTTCAGACCTTTGCTGTTTTTATAATAACGAATCAATAAGTCAACAAGCATTTATTACATACTTACTATTATATGTCAGGCAGAAGGAAGCAAGGTAAAAAAAAAATTATTAGTGGGAAATAAAAAAGTCTGACAAGATATCAAACTAAGCAAAGTCATCCAAAAGACCTTTAAAGATAAAAATAGAAGGAAAGATAAACAGAAGAAAATTAGAACAGATTTATTATAAAAAAAAAAAAAGCTTGGGATTTTCTCCCTTAAGGATTGTAGGACTATTATACTAAAATGATAATGCCATGATTCTAGATTGTAAATAAAGCAGGTAGAAATGATGGGGAAAGTAAAGATGGGGAAAGCAGTCACACTAGTTTACATATATATATGGAGAAGATCCATACCAGAAGTAACACAATTATGAGGGTGTGAAAGTTATGTGAAGAAGGAGAGTATACACAAGAAGCGGGAACCATCTCAGTCAATATGTAGTCAAGACAGTCCCAGAAAGATCAATTGAAGAAAAGGAGTCTGTTATACATAGAAATATTCACAGCACCTCATATTCTATGGTAGCAATAAATGAGAAACTTAGAAGGTGACCGTTAATTGGGGAACTGAATAAATGAGTTATGGCATATGAATGTAATAGAATACTATTTTACTATAAAAAAATGATAAAAGGAATGATTGCGTGAAAATTTATACTATAACTACAACATTTTTTTTTAATGAACAAATTTGAAAGACTTAAGAATTCAGATCAAAACAAAGATCAACCATGACTACAGAGGGCAAATATATATGTATATGTATGCATGTATCTGTATGCATATAGACACATACCTACACCCACACATACGGGTCCATACAATAAATATAAGTTATGGTGTGGGGTAGAATAAACAACTGACAAAATCAACAAAGACCTTTTAGAGGAGATAAAATTTAGGCTGAGTTTGGAGAGGAGATAAGGATTTCCAGGGATGAAAGTGAGGAAGAAGACCATTCCAAATGTAAGAAAGTAAGCCAATGTCACCCTGATATATCAGACAAGTCAAGAAGAACTGTCAGATGAATTTAGCATATAGCATTACAGTCACAAAACAAAATGGAAATTAAATTTGGATCAGTGAAGCAACACTGAGCCCAAAGTAATTCTATTGTATAATGCACACAATTCATCTATAAACTATTTACATGTGGATGTCATGATTTCCTTTATACTGACTGTCTGGAATTTCTGAGTTTTCTAAGTACAAAGAAAAGTTAAATCTGCTTTAGTCAATAGTCTAACAGTGATAATGTATACAATCACTGTCTCATTATCATGAAGACCAAAGCTACAGTGTAAATAGTACCATAATATTTGTATTATGGAGAAATGACTTAAAGTCTATAAAATCACTTGATTTTTATGAAACCAAAATTCTAATGATCTATTACATTATGATTTCCAGATCACTATCCACTTAATATATCATGATGATTTTCTTAAGGCTATAATGTTTTTGCATGAATATAACATGTTTCTATCAGAGATCTAACTAGGAAGGGGCAACTGATACTTTGCCCCAAGGTAAGAGAATTTGAGGGGAAATAGTAAATCATAGATATGAAACCAGAAGGTATCTTATGGCCATTTAGTTTAGCCCTTGTTTTTACACATGAGGATACTGAGGCCAATAGAAGTTAAGTAAGTTATTCAAGATCACCTAGACAGTAAGAAAAGGAGTAGAATTCTAAACTTAGATTCTCTGATTCCAAATTCAGTTTCCTTCTAACTGAAGCCCTCACTGATGACACATTCTGGGGTCAGCACAACTTCCTCTCCTGCCTGACCTACCCCCAAGCACATCTACTTAATCCCTCCTTCCCTGCGTGGCTCTTCCCTTGGCTTCATTCTTTTGGCCACCACCCTCTCAACAGTGTAGCTAAATCAAGATCTCTTAAGAGACACTTCTGCTATGCCCAGACCTCTTGTCAGATGAATGCCTCTCCCTAAACACAGGTGAAAATTCTGCTGGGAACATCTCTAATTCTCTAGTTTTGCAGAGTTTACTCTGAAAGCCAGAGGCATAATGTCAAGTCATCTTTATTCATTCACTTCATTCACTCCCCATAGAGGGGAGGCAAATTTATTCCATTTCTCCCACTGCATGGACTTTATTTAATTCTGTATTTTTGGGTTGAACAAACAGTACATTCTTCATGCTTCATTTTCCTTATTAATCACATATTCCATTCCATGACCCTTTCCTTTTCCTTGCTTGTTTCTCCTGTTTCATGAACTAGAGCTGTGTGAGTCTGAGAGAGGAGAAAGGACAGAAATAAGAAAAAAAAGGAGGCAGAATATCACAGGTGTGTTTAGAAAAAAATCCTTTAGAAGTGGTGGTGAACTGAAACAGCAGGAGTCACGGTGAACATTTGTTGGGGAAAGCCAGCCCAAAGCACAATAAGGACATATGGGAAATCATTTTCACTCTAATGACTGTCGTGACATGCTTGTTGTTCAGAAACAGCTTGATACAAAGAAAGCACCATATTTAAAATGGAGCCCAGAGGTCTTCTGTACAAGCACCCAGGTGACAAGTGGCAAAATGAAACAAAAAGAAATGCCTGATGTGTCTTTTAATAGACTGTCAAGAGGATAACTCTTACATTTTAGGTTCATTACTTCTTATTTTTAAAGCCAAAAAATGTATTTGATGAGAGACGGGACATGGAAAGATGAATTCCTAAACCTCTTTACTTTCCATTAAAAGCAGGTGGTTGGCTGTCAATTAAACTGGAAATGATTTTAATTGTTTGTTCTGAAAAGTACCTAAAATAAATTGCAAACTAGGAAATGAAATGATAGAGTGGTGTTATATATATATATATATGTAAGAGAGAGAGAGAGGGAGAGAGGAGAGAGAGAGCACACGCACGTGAGAGAGAGAGACAGAGAGAGAGAGGAGAGACACAGAGAAGGAGAGGGAGAGAGAAAGTGTGAGTGTATATATATGTGTATATATATATATATATGTATACACACACACTTATATACACACACATATATACACATATGTATGTATGTGTGTGTGTTCATGTGTGTATACACACACGGGGGGGGGGGACCCAGGGGTAGACGATTAAAGAGCAGGTCTCTGAATCAGGGATGTTTGGGTTCATACCTTTGAAACATGCTTGTCCTATGACTCTGGGCTTAAGTAATTCTCTAAGATCATGAATTGTAAATCTGTTTTGGTAAAGGAGTTTCTTTTTTTTTTTTCTTTTTTCTTTTTGGAGTGGGGGAAGGGCAGAGCAATTGGGGTTGAGTGACTTGTCCAAGGTCACACAGGTAGTACCTGTTAAGTGTCTGAGGTTGAATTTGAACTCAGGTCCTCCTGACTCTGGTTCTGTATTCACTGTGCCACCTGGCCACCCCAGTAAAGGAGTTTCTTTATAGGTGTAATGTTCTACACCAGTAAATTCTCAAGTCAGGACGCAAAACAAATAAACAAGGATGCCTAATTGAAATGCTGATCCTAAAGCAGAGAAATACATTGATGGCTGTCAGGCACTTAAAAGGGGGCAGTTAGACGGCACAGTGGAGAGAGTGCTGGGCCTGGAATCAGGAAGACCTAAGTTCAAATCTGGCCTCAGACACTAGTTCTGTGACCCTGCAAAAGTCACTTAACTCTATTAGCCTTAGTTTCCACATCTGTAAAAGGAGCTAGAGAAGGAAATGGTAAACTGTTCTGCTCATCGTTAGCAAGAATGAGATCACAAAAAGTCAGACAAGACTGAACGATTAAGTTTTATCCCAAATTAACGTGATGGACCAGTAAGTTTTTATTTTTCATCTAGACTTGTGATTTCATCAGTAGGGTGGGGCAGTAGGGGAAATCTGACGTGGAAATTCCCTCTACCGAGGCATATCAGAAATTTATCTACAATTTATCATCTCAGAGATCTACGGGGGGTTGCTGAAAAGTGAAATGGTTACACAGCTAGTTTGCCTCACAGGCAAGACATTAACCCAGGCCTTCTCTCCACTATTTCAGACTCCCTTTCTAAACTTAATGATTATAACAATCTAATTAGAGATTATAAAATGTTTCTTTGTATCCACAAAGGGTAGCTGTCCTACCTTGAAAATTATCACCAATATTGGAATTCAATATTGCTGCCATTCCTGTCTGTATTTCTTTGTTGTCCTTTTATTACTATAGATACCTCCTGAATCTGCACTTTAGAGTCAGTTTAGAAATCCTGGAAAAGCTCTAGGAGCATCCAACTTTGTAGGAAAGGACATTCATGAAAGATAATGAGTCTTTCAGTTCTCCAGTGTTCCACAGGGTCCTATCTGCAAACAGGCATAACTGAGGGAATTTCTTATGGACACATCCATGATGGCAACTTGACTTTTTGATTTGACTTGTCTTTTTGGCCACTTGATTTTTTGGGTGATACCTTGTATTTGTGGTAAGCCATAATCGGGAATGTCAGAATCTACCATATTCCTGATGAATGAATCTCCCTTGAACTTTGGACTATTTACGTTTCACAAAAGTCACTGTAGAAGAAGAATAAAATAGAAGTCATAGTCTGGAGACATAAAAAACAACTGGAAGAAAGTCAACTACCACATAATTTATGTCTGACGTGAAAATTACATAGAAATTGCTCATTTTTTCCCTATAAACAAAGTCATCAACAATCATTAAGGGCCAACTATGTGACAGGCAAAGTGCTAGGTATAGGGTTACAAAATACATACAAGAAAGAGACTATCCCTGCTCTAAAGGAGTTCATATTGTTTTTGAGGGAATACAACATGTTCCTGGAAAAATAAAGCCTGGATATATAGAAAATAAGTACAAACTGATTTCAAGTTTTGGGGGGTACAAACTATTGATAGAATCAGGAAAGATCCCTTGATGGAGGTGGAGCATGAAAGAGTGAAGGATTCCAAGAGTCTCAGATAAGGAAAAATTGCATTTCATCACCGACATTGAAAATCTGTGGGAGATTGTGCCCTTTTAGCCTGTGGGAAGTTTTCCTTATTTGTTTACTTCTTATTTTGTTCTAAGCATTTTTTTTTCTTTTGATGAATGTATATTGTATTCTGGCTTGGTCAAAGAGATTCAGTTAAAAATGTGTAAAGAC
Source organism: Pseudochirops cupreus (assembly GCA_028627135.1). Lineage (NCBI taxonomy): Eukaryota > Metazoa > Chordata > Mammalia > Diprotodontia > Pseudocheiridae > Pseudochirops > Pseudochirops cupreus. Next base: position 3,031 of record JAQQSU010014076.1, on the reverse strand, counting down.
AGATCATGTCTCTTTGAGTATCATGGACTTGGAGGTGACAAAAAAAATGAGGTTAAAAGGGGTTAGTGGTGGAGTTTCTAGGGGAATATACAGATACCAGATTTGTGTGAAAAAGCAATTTGGCATGGTAGCATTTTAAAAAAAGTTTTATTTTTGTTTTTAACATTTTTAACATTTTTTTAAATTTCCAAAATCTTTCCTTCCCTATAACCCCTCCCCTGCCCACTGAGAAAGCAAGTAATACAGTATCAACTATACATTCGAAATCACGGAAAACATATTTACATATCAGTCATGTCACCAAAAGAAGGAAGAAAACTTTTAAAAGTCAGAAAATTATACTTGAGTTCATACTCAGAGTTCATCAGTTCTCTCTCTGGAGGTTGGATAGAATTTTCCATCATGAGTTCTTTGGCATTGTCTTTGATCATCATATTAATCAGAGCAACTAAGTGTTTCACAGTTAATCATTACAATATTGTTATTACTATACATAATGATCTCTTAGCTCTGCTCACTTTAGTTCATATCAGTTGTTCTAGCTCTTCTCAGATTTTTTGAAATCGCCTCCCCACCATCCCTTATAGCACAATCATATCTCAGCACAATCACATACCATGACTTGTTCAGTCATTCTCAAATTGATGGACATCTGCTCAATTTCTAATTCTTTGCCACCATAAAGAGAGTTGCTACAAATATTTTTGTACCTTTAAGTCATTTTCCTATTCTTTTTATCTCTTTGGAATATAGACCTTGTAGTGGTATTGCTGAGTCAAAGAGTATGTACAGTTTTATAACCTTTGGCCATAGTTCAGTATTATTCTAAGAAATAGCTGGACCAGTTTACAACTCTACCAACAGATTACCTGGGTACCTATTAGGTACATTCGGGTACCTATTTCCCCATGTCTGCTCTAGGATTTATCATTCCTGATAGATGTGAGGTGGTACCTCAGAGTGGTTTCAGTTTGTATTTTTCTAATCAGTAGTGATTTAGAGCTTTTTTTAAAAAAAAACATGACTATAGATAGCTTCAATTTCTTTTTCTGAAAACTGGCTATTCATCTCCTTTGACTCCTTATTAATTGGGTACTGGCTCTTATTTTTATAAATTTGACTCAGTTCCTTATATATTTAGAAAAAACTTTTATCAGAGAAACTTGCTGTAAAAAAAAAATGATATTACTTGTCTCTTGAGTCTTGTGTTTGAATGTTCAGTTTCCTATTCAGCTCTGGTCTTGCCATCAGGAATGTTTTAAAGGTCTTTATTTCATTAAATATTTAATTTTTCCCCTGAAGTATTGTATTCAGTTTTGCCGGGTACTTTATTCTTGTTTGTCACCCTAGCTCCTTTGCTTTGTGAAATATCATATTCTAAGCCCTCTGATCCTTTAATGGTGAAGCTACTAAATCTTATGTAAGCTTGCCTATCACTCTGCAATATTTGATCTAGATCTTTCTATTCTATATATAGATCTATTTCTTTCTGGATGCTTGCAATATTTTCTCCTTGAGTGGAAAGCTTTGGAATTTAGCTATAATATTCCAAGAAATTTTCATTTTGGGGTTTTTTCAGGAACTGGTCAGTGGATTCTTTCAATTTCAATTTTACCCTCTAAGTCTAAGGTATCAGGACAGTTTTGTTGATAATTTATTGAAATATGATGTTTAGGATTTTTTTATCATGATTTTAAGGCAGTCAGATATTTAAATTATGTCTCCTTTTGTCAGTTTTGTTAATGAGATATTTTACATTTTCTTCTTTTTTAAAAAATTGTTTTGACTTTGTTTTATTGTTTCTTGGTGTTTCACAGAGTCAGTTTCCACTTATTCAATTCTAATTTGTAAGGAATGTTTTTCTACAGTGAGCTTTTGTTCCTCTTTTTCTATTCAAAAGCATTCTTTTCTTCAGGGAATTGTTGTACTTCTTGTACATTAGGGCAATTTTTTTAAAGGTGTTATTGTATTCAGCATTTTTGTACCTCTTCTACCACGACGCTAATTCTCTTTTCATAAATTTCTTGCTTCACTTCCATTTTTCCCCTCAAGGTTTCTCTATCATTCAGATTTCTTTCTTTAACTCTTCCAGGAATTCTTGTTGGGCTTGTGTCCAAATAATATGTTTCTTTGAGACTTTAATTGTACATATTTTCATGTTGTTTCCTTCTGAGTTTGTGTCTTTGTTTTCCCTGATCCTGTAGTAGATTCTTATAGTCATTTTGTTGTTGCTGCTGTTTGTTCATCTATCCAGCCTATTTCTTGACTTCAAACTCTATGTCAAATTTGGACTCTGCTCACCTGGGGCTGGGGAAATACTATCAAAAGCTTTGAACTTTTCATGTTTCTATTTTTAGAGCTAGTTCTAGGGATCTGCAAGTTTTTGATGCCTCCAAAGTGGTGTGACTCAAGAAGTATGGTCACTGCTCTCCTGGTATATACTGTGGTCTTTACTCAGGAAATGAAATTCCTTCAGTTATAAGTACTAATGCTCCTCTTGGTGCTGGAACTGACACAATGCCCCTGCTCTCCTGAGATCTCAGCATTAGGTTTCTCTTCACTCTAGAATTGTGACCCAGAACTGTGTATGGGTAATAGAGTTACCAAACAGTGCCACATCCTGCACCCAAAGCCAGCAATTTGTCCACTGTAATCTCTTTATGACCAGTTGTCTGTTCTCTTTACTATATCTGGGCTGAGAACTCCTGAAACTATTACTTCTGTTGCTGTACCTGTCTATTGGGTCCATCAACAATGCCATTGTATGCATTCTGGACCAGCCTCCACCTCAGCATCACAGACCTCTCCTTCAAACATTTTAAGTTGTCTTAAGATAGAAAAACATCTTATCCCAACTTCTAGTTGTCTCTATGTTATGGGAATCTGAAGATCTTCCCTGCCCCTAGGCCCTTTGCTAAAGTGGCTACGTGACTGAGGACCCTTGGATATTTGAAAGTATACTCTGTTCCCTAATAGGCTGAATGTGATCACGTGGAGCCTGTGGCGCCAGGCTTGTTTTCCAGGAATGCCC
>JAQQSU010014075.1:0-11505 GCA_028627135.1 Pseudochirops cupreus | reverse complement strand
TCAGTGGTTTTTTCAAGGAGATATTTCACATTGCCTTCTATTTTTTCATTTGTTTGGATCTGTTTAATAGTATCTTGATTTCTCATAGAGTCATTTGCTTCCATTTGCTCCACTCTAATTCTCAAGGAATTATTCTCTTCAATGAGCTTTTGAGATTCTTTTTCCATCTGGCAAATTAAGCTGTTTAAGGCATTCTTCTCCTCATTGGCTTTTTGGGCCTCTTTTGCCATTTGAGTTAATTTATTTTTTAAGGTTTTATTTTCTTCAGTCATGTTGTTGACTTTCTTTTCATGATTTTCTTACATCATTCTCATTTCTCTTTCCAATTTTTCCTCCACTTCTCTTATTTGGTTTTCCAAATTCTTCTTAAGCTCCTCCATGGCTTGTAACTAGTTTACATTTTTCTTGGAAGCTTTTGGTGTGGGAGTTCTGACTGTGTTGTCTTCCTTCCACTCCATGCTTTGATCCTTTTTGTCCCCCAAAAAGGAATCTAAAGTTGGATTGCTGAGCTTGGTTTGCTTTCTTTGCCTGCTCATGTTGCCAGTCAATTAACTTGATTTTTGAGCCACAATAGATCTCTGCTTCTAGGGGGGAGAGCTTTGTCCCAAATCACTGGGGTTTTCACAGCTGCCAGAGCTATTAGGAAGCCACTGTCTGCAGCCCTCACCAGCTTTGGCTCACTGGTCACACACCTCAGGATCACCACCCAAGACCACAATCCCGACCCAAGCAGGTTAAGACAAGAGCACTTAGCCTCTAAATGATTGATTGCCCCCTCTGCAATCTGCAGGCCAGGAGCTCTGAAGTAGCCATGTGGAGGTGGCTGCAGGGCCAACTCTTCTGCTGCTTTCTTGCCCTGGGGCAAATGGCCACACCCACTTCTCTCCCCCAAATTTAGCTGAGTTCCACTGATCTGTCACTTTGTGCTTGTTTCTTATGGGTTCATAATTCTGGAAGCTGCTACAGCTGCCAGTGATCCACTCTCCCGAGTACTCCACCTGCGGCTTGTCCTGGCCACCGCAGGGCCAAGCCACATTTTCAGGGCCAGCTGGTTTTGGCTCCCAGCGCTCTATGATGAGCCCTTCCCATGTGTCTGCTAGGCTGCCTTCAGTGGGAGATGTGTTTTTCTGTAATTTTGTGGGTTCTGGAGCTCTAAAATTTGTTTAGAGTCATATTTTGTAGGTATTTGAAGTGGTTATGGGGGGAACTGTGGGGTTCTCCTGGTTCTATGCCACCATCTTGACTCCACCCCCAAACAATTTCATAAGATATCTCAAAGAAGGAAAAGTTACAAAATAATGGAAAAAGATCATGGATGGTATCATTAAAACGAGTCTGTCAAACTCGACATGGTAGAGGTAGTACTTCAAATAGCATCTTTGAAAATCCTCCATCCAGACTCATGATGTACATTCTGCTATGTACACACTATGCACTCTTCCTGTGCAAATCCTTTGCAATTTTTATGTCCTCCTACAAGTCCTCCATAGAGTACCTGTCTTATGTGAGCCTTTCTCTTAGGACTTTTAATCTTTTTTGTATACACATACCTCATTCATGATGTCTACTTGTATTGTTACATGACAGACCTCCCTCCTTTTTTGTCATATGTCTTAATAATAACACATTGTGTATGCAAGTCATGATTGGTAATAGGCACTGAACGAGTAATACACAACTTCTCTATCTTCGATCTTACTCTCTCTAGGTCAAAAGGACCTAGGAAAGCCAGACAGAGTCCACTGAAATCCACAAGTATTTACTGAACACTCACTATGTGCCAGGTACAGTGTTAAGAGATAGAATTACAATTGCGAGCAGAAATAAAGGCAGTTCTTGTACTCAGGGAGCTCACATTTTAATGGGGGAAGACAATTCATAGATGGAAGCTAGAACACTGAGGTGGGGGGTGAAGTGAAGGTACCTGGTGAAGCGACATTGTAGAAAAAGTCTAGGAGAAAAATCAAGACTAACACTTGGAGAGGAATAGAGACAAGGCTGACCTAGGTACCCTCCTTAAAATGGAATTTCTGGGATAATCCTGCCAATCAGAGGGAGGGGCTGCAGCAAAATAGGTAAGAAGTCTTGGGTGTGGAATTTGTACATAGGAAGGGCTAAAAGACCTAAGAGAATGTTGTGGAAGATTTATGGGAGGACACAAATAAGAATTACAAAAGATGTGCACAATAGAGGTCGTTGTACACACACACACACACACACACACACACACACACACACACACACACACACATCTTAGAATGAAAACATAAGTCAGTGTGGATAATTTTCAAAGTCTCCTATTTGAAGTACTCCTTCTAGCCTGTCAATTTTTCAAGACAACAAGTGCTTATACTTACTTTGTGCCAGGCATTGTGCTAAGCATTGGGCATACAAAGAAAGGAGAAAACCTGACTCCCAGGCTTGGTCTCTATGAGCAGCCCTGACAGGGCGCAACTGGACATGGGAAATTGTGCTGACTTTGGGCCTCTTAAAGGGCCTCAAGTCACCTCTGCCATTTTAGCCCTTCTATCTCCTCCTCTTGTCTCTTAATGAGAGTTAGCTATGACCCCAGGGAAAGACCTAAAATTGTGATCATTCTGGTTTCAGGTCTCCTGTACCAGAGATCACAATGTCTTCAGGTCTCCTAAAGGGCTTCTTAGTGTCCTTCTGGGTACTTCATCCTCATAATCTTCTTACATAGCCTCTACTGGAAGATGTCTTTGTCCTTCATGGTGAAGACTATAATCTTGTAGGTTTCAGGCCACATTCAGCCAGTTCACACTGGCTTCAGATCTTTCTGAGCCACTCCAGACAGAATGCCCACAGGATTCTTGTGAAGTCCGGGACTAGATGGAGAAGCCTACTGGTGTTTCTTTGATTTTATTATATGTTTGCTTCATTTGTTCTTCTTTCGTCTTGGCTCAGGAACTTGGATTGGTTGGAACTGTTGACACCGCCATCTTTGCTAGAAGTTCAGTCCATCTATCATAGGTCCACACTGGGTCACTGGGAGATATGTGGAATCAGAGTCAATGATTAAGACAGAAGGCAAGACATGGTCCCAGTTCCCTGGCCCAGGTTAGGGTTGTTAGGAAAAGAAGAAGTTCAACCAGTTACCACATCAAGAAATATGGCAGAGCATTAGCATGCTGACTAAAGCAGGAACAGAACCTGGACCTCATCACCTGATCCAAGAGTGTAGGAGAGGGTAAAACCTAGCTGACTACAAAGCTCCAATTCAAGAACTGCAGCTGGAGATATGAACAAATAGAAGAAAACTCCAAATGCATTAATGGGTTAAGTTAATCCTCAGAAGCAAATGCAGAAGACGTGAATAACTCTGAAATATATATAAGTAGAATCTCAAGGCAAAAAAGGTATAGGGACATGTGCAGGTAGGAAATGTACATATAGGACAACCCATAATTCTGGTGCTGTAGGGCTGCTGCAAGGTTCTTTGGTGATGCATTGGGCAATTTGTCTTGTTCTCTGAGCTAGGGTCCTTTGTTTCTATGTTGTTTCTGCCAAATTGTTCTTTGCTGGGTGTCTTAGCTAAGTTGTTTTGCATCTCTTTACTGGAATTTTGAACATTCATTGCTTTCTGCTAGGATTTGAGAGTTTCCTATTATGTGGCCACTTTCTGCCATTGGCCATATGGTCTGACTGTTCTTTAGTCTTTTATTTTATTTTATTTTTTTGGTGAAAGCCCCAGATATTCCAGCTCAGCCTTGACATACCACTGGAATCTCAAACCTCAATGGGATCCAAATAGGCCATTTCATCTTTCTCCCTAAATCCAACTGTCTTCTAAACTTCTTTGTATCTATCAAGGACTCTTCAAGTCACCTGAACTCATGGACCTCAACTCTTCACTTACCCCAAATAACCAATAAGCTTCCAATTGTTATAATCACAATAACTCTGCATGTATATCACACTCTGTCATTTCTCATTCAATCATACAACCATCACACTAGTTCAGGCCCTCATCATCTATTGCAGAAGACTACTTACAATAATGATTTAAAATCTCTCTATCAGCTATATTCCCATTCCAATTCATTCTCCATTCAGTCCGCAGAGTGATTTTCCTAATGTGCAAATGTGACCATGTAACCCTTCCCCATTCTACTACCCAATAAACTCCTATGGTCTCTATTATCTCTAGAAAGAAATATAAATTCCTCTTTCTGAAATTTAAAGCTCTTTGCCACCTGCCCCTTCCTCCCTTTCCAGCCTCTTTATTCATGCCTCCCCTTCTCACGTTTTAGTGTATTTCTCTATCTGTACCTACAACTATGTCTACATAGGATCATACTTTCAGAACTGAAAAGGATATTAGAAGTCCAAATTCCTCATTTTATAAATGAGAAAACTGACTTTTGAGAGCTAAAATAACTTGCCCAATTGCACTCATAAAAATGCAGAGACTAGATATGGCACGCAAGTCCTCTGATTCCAAAGCCAGTGTTATTTCTACTTTACCACATGACCTCTTCATTTTATCTATATCTACACTTAAATCTCTATATCTTTAAAAAAAAGACCAGATTTCCCTATTTTCCCAGACTGGAAGTATAGGGGCTGTTCACAGGTCCAGTTTGACTACTGATCATCCCAGAAGCTTTGATCTTTTTCACTTACAATGTAGAGTGGGTCACTCCTCCCTGGGCAGCCTGGCGGCCCCCTTCTTCTGGGGCTCCATATTGGTACTGTACTTAGTATGGACACCGGATCTGCACAGCACACTTGAACTCATTAGCTCAATAGCTGCTAGCCTCGGCCTCCCCGGTATCTGGGATTACAGGCATATACTATTAAGCCAAGACTTTCAATCTTTATGTATCTTTTTCTAGCTCCATATCTAGATAACTAAAATGACATAGATATTCATGTCTATAAATATAAAATCTGTGGATGTATTTATACGGATACAGATAAAAAGATAAATGTAGATATCGGTGGTCCAAGTGTTCCTGTTTGTGGATGACATCATCCTGGTCGAATCAGGCACCAGAACATTCCAGAGAGGCTCTTCACTTCTGAAACAGATCTACAATTCCAAAATATTGGTCCAACCTATTGAGTTGATTCATATGTATTTGTATTAGTACCTGCACTTGTATCTATATACACAGAGATAGTTATTAGATATAAATATGAAATTGGATCAGCAGTATACCAGTAAACGTTTAACTGGGTTGTTAAAAACAGTAAGACACAATTTTAAAAAATAATATTTTATTTGTTTCCTCTAAATACATGTAAAAACAATTTTTTTTTTTGCTTTTTAGAGGGCAATTGGGGTTAAGTAACTTGCCCAAGGTCACATGGCTAGTTTTTGTGTTAAGTGTCTGAAGCTAAATTTGAACTCAGGTCCTCCTGACTCCGTGGCCAGGGCTCTACTCACTGCGCCACTTAGCTGCCCCCGTAAAAACAATTTTAGCACTCATTTTTTTCTTATTTTGAGTTCCAAATTTTCTCCTAAGCTTCAAGTGTTTTGTGCAGCTGTTTTCAGAGGTAATTCTGGAGAAGTGTAATTTTTTGTTTCTTCCAAGGTGGTACGATCTAGGGTGAGGTGTCTTTACTACCCTCCTGGCATGTGCTCTGGAATGTGAATGACCACAAGTACTCTTTTTCCACCCTAAAACTGTGACCAGGGTCCCAGCTCCCCTGCACCCACAGGCTCTGGAGTACTAGTGTTACTCTAGACACAGGACTGCAACTCAGATCCAAGTATTGGCAATGCAATAGAGCCCTGCCCCTGGTGCCAACAAAGGGACCCTTGTAATCTCCGTTTGACTAGTTGTCTGAATCCTTTACCATTTGTGGCAGAGAGGTCTGGAAATTGCTACTGTCACCAATGATTTGGTCACCCCAAGCCCACTGTTGGTTTTCTGGGGTGTGGCCTGTGCTGAACCCAGGTGCAATAGACCTTTCCTGCCACCCTCCGAGGTTGTCTTGGGCTGGAAAATCATTTCACTTTGTCCTTTTCTAGGTTCTGATGCTTTAGAATTTTTTTGAGGCATTGTTTAAAGGTGTTTGGAAGGGTTTAGGGGAGAGTTCAGGTGAGTCCCTACCTTTCTGACCATCATGTTGGCTCTGGCCCCTCTTCAAGACACAATTTTAAGTTTAATTTACATTATTAAGACAGAGAAAAGGGAAAGGAGTAAAAGAGAAACCAGACAGGGAGAAAGAGAGAACACAATGTGTTGGGTCCCAGAATTGATGAGAGGAGTTTGGTGACCTGGCCTGACTTTGGGAAATTTCAAAAGGTACAAAGCAGGATTTATTAATCAGCTAAAAGCTTATGTTAGGTATGCATCTAAATAAGGGATATAATAGATAAGTGATGTTTCCCCACCATTAGGTTTGCTATTCAACAAATCTTTTAAGGCTGGGGTTATAGGGAAAGGGAAAGACATGACTGATTTTGATTAGATGGAGATGGTTACCTCCTTACACAACCTTTTTTTGTAAGTTGAGCATTGCCTAAATAATTAAAAGGAGGAAACACAATTTCAAGTAATAGAAAATGTTATGCATAGTTTCAGTTGTATTTTTTTTTAGCCATATCCTTAAAGTCTAGCACAAAGCCTTTTACGTCCTTGTGATTTTGCGGGTTAGTTTTGTTTTGATCTATATCCATGATGCTTATTGAATTGAAATTAGTTGAGTTGAACCAAGTCTCTCAAAGACCAGCAGTGAATGATGAAGAGAGAGAAAAAAAAAAACAAAAAAAAAACAAGCTAACATTCTCTGGGATGGCCGGCAGCTATCTTTTCCCAGATCAAATAAAAACCTACAGGGCATCCCTATGCCACCAAAGATTTGATGGATCTCTCCTGTTAGGATCCCTTAAAAGTTCACGCCAAACAAGAATATTTATTCTATCATGGCAAAGTAGATAAAAATGGAACTAAAAAGTAATATATGTTGTTGTTTTAACAAACGTCAGAATTTATCAATCTCAATGAGTCTTGTCTCCTTAAAATAATCCCTTTGGGTTGCTCAAAAACAAATTTGGAACTCCTGTCTTGGAATCACTCTCATAGCCCATGGCACATTCTTTTTTAATGTCGTTGTTGGCAGCAAGTCTTATAATCACAGAAGTGGAAAGGATTTTTAAGATTTTCTAGTTCAGTAACATCTTCTTACAGATAAAAATAAATAAATCCCAAATAGTCTAAGTGGTCTGTCCAAGGTCACATAGCTAATTAGGAGGAACAGAAACAAGAGTAGGGCATAGGTCTCTTGAGTCCCTAGTTAGTGAGATTCCTCTCCCTCCATTGGGGAGTATCCCAAGCAACTGTAAGACTTTAAATAACAGGCAGATTGCTCATTTGCAAAACTTCTAGCTAGAAGTTTCTACACCAGTCTGTTCCTATGGAGATAAAATTCTACGTCCAATCAACTATTTTTGTTGTTGTTGCTGTTAAGTTGTTTTTCAGTCATGTCCAACTCTTCTTGACTCCATTTGGGATTTTCCTGCCAAAGATACTGGAGTGGTTTGTCATTTCCTACTCAATCTCATTTTACAGATGAGAAAACTGAGGCAAACAGAGTTAAGTGACTTGCTCAGGGTCACACAGCTAGTAAGTATCTGAGGTCAGATATGAACTCAGAAAATGAGTCTTCCTGACTCTAGGCCCAACGCTCTAGTCACCACACTACATAGCTGCTATTCAATCAATTAATAAGTATTTTAATTGCCTACTGTATCATATAACTGGGACTGTGCAATGCACTGGATATACATACTTGCCCTTAAGAAGCTTACATTCTTTTTGTGAGAGAAATACATGTGTGGAGGTACATTTATGTGTGTGTAATGCATGTATATGTATACATATATAAATATGTTTATAATATATATTTATATATATGCATAGTGATTTTTAAAGGAGGAGCTCTAGCATCTGGGGGCATAAAATTTGACTTTATATAGAAGGTAGCTTTTGATCAAAAATGATTTTTTAAAAAGAATCTCAGGTAATTAGGCTCCAATCCATTAGGGTAGCAGGGACGGGGAACCAGCAGCCTCGAGGCCACATGTGATCCTCTATTCACTGGTCTATTTGTGGCCCACGCTTGAGGACCTAGAGGGCCACATGTGTTCTTGAGGCTACAGCTTCCCCACCCCTGGCTAGGGTTTGATTGGGATAAGGGTACAAGTAATTCTAAGCTAAGTATGTGGCATAAGATGAGTAATAATAATTTTCTGCAACTTTTTTTGAGGTGGTGGAATAAAAAGATTTGTTTTTTTAAAATGTGGTTCATAAACTATTGCTGAAATCAAACTGAAAAGTTTAAAAATATTTGAACTAGTAGCTACATCATTGGAATAAGAAAGCAGCTTCCCAAGGGACTTCTTTGCAAAACAAGCCTGATTTGGATGGATAAGTTTTGGTATCTTTTTTCAAAAGAACCAGTTTCTTTTTTTACAAGAATATAAAAGTTCCTGTCCTTAGAGAAACCCTGCAGCAGTGAAGAGGCAAGTCTCAATTCTCTGCAACATTGAGATGCCCCTCCCACATAAAAATGCAAGTTGTTTTTTGTCCTGTCTCTGCACATTCCCTTTCCAAATAATTTCGATTATTTTCACAATCCACATATCTGTAGCCTTTTTAAGCTTATAATGAGTCTTTTTTTTTTCAAAACAGAAAAAATACAAGTACTAAATGTATTTACAGTTAAGTAAACTGAGGTGCCAGGACTTTAAGTGACTTAGGTCCAAGGGTCACAGAGCTACTATTTCCCTTCTCAAATACCCAGGAACTTGCCTTTTTCTTCTTGCTTTGTACCTGAATTCACAGCAGTTGACCAAGCCTCAATCTTACCTTTGCCTTAGTATTCAGCCCTTTGTGTTCTAGTTTGACAACCACAAGATTGTATAACCCTCAGCCGCAAACTGGCTTAACCAGATGTAATACTTGAAGTTAGTCAAAATTACATAGACGCATTTGTAACCCTCTTAATGTCTGAGACTAATTACTTCATTCAGGAAAGCAAAGTCATTTACAATTATAGCTGGGAAAGAGAAAGGAAATACTAAATGTCCCATCTTCCAAATTAGGCTTGAATAGTCTCATTAGGATACTAAGCATCTTTTGCCAGAGAGGAAGGCAGGAGAGCATCTAAGGACTTGAAAGCTTGATAAACTTGTAAAAAGGACAGTAAGAGACCCATCATCTAAGATCCTGTCCTGCCATCGTTAGCACGTGTGAGTATAGCTATTCATTACCGAACATCCTTTGTGTTCATGATACAGATATTGCCCCTTAATGCATAATAATAATAGCTGTCTGGTTAAGAAAGGTATAACTCTTGTGAGCATCTGACTTCATTTCCCAAGAGATGAAGACCACAAGACACAAACTGCTTTAGTTAAAGAAACACTCCCTGGGAAATGTCATTGAGCAATGTGGCTGAAATGGAATGATAGGTTCTACTGCCCTCTTGTGACCAAACTGAGTAAGTACTCAGGAATAAAATCCACAGGGCACAACACAGTAACTACATCAAAGGTTTTAGAGTTAGAAGGACCCTAGCAATCACTTGGTTTGAACTCCTCATTTTATAGATCAAGAAATTGATGGCTAGGAAGAAAAGTGGCTTGCTTAAATTCACATAGGTAGCAATTAGGAGACTTCTCCAATCCATGTCCTCTGACTGTAAATGAAATGTTCTTTTCCCCTATAATCAATCCACAGGCATTAATTAAACCATGTGCCAGGTGCTGCTAGATGCTAGGGCCACAAATACTAAAGTGGTCTTCCAGGAGCTTACATTCTACAGGAGGAGATATCATTTACACTTATAAGTACAAACAAAATACAGACAAAATCAATAGCAAGCAACAGGGTAGGGTTAGGGTGAGAACTAAAGGTAGCATTTTAGTACTTCTGAAAGGAACTTTAGAGCTCATCTAATTTAATTCTTTAATTTTACAGATAGGTAAACTGAGGATCAGAATAATGAAATAACTTGATTTAGGTCAGACTTTCCATTAGAAATCAGCACATTTTTATTTAGACTTATTCAAAGCAGCGTTTTAAGCACTGTGGGTAAACAAAAAACTGTAAAGCATCTTCTCAGACTTCAAAGAGTGAGCCTACCATTGAAATCAAATCAGATAATAATTGTAAAGTGCTTGGCACATAGCAGGTGCCGTGTAAATGCTTATTCCTTTCCTTTCCCTGGTTGAAGAGATGAGACATAAACACATAAAAAATTAAGTAACAATAAAAATTTGAATGGCAGTAGAACAACAATAAAAGAGATATCGTGAGTTAGTACATAATGGTTTCATGAATTCTATAGACGACGATTTCTATTGGCTCAGAAAATGAGAAGTCAGAGCACTGCAGGTTGGACAGGTCAAAGAAATGTACATTGAAGAGGTGGGTATGTTAAGTAACACAGCAGAGGATTGAGATAGTCTCCAGAGATGAGGTAGTCTCAGGAGCGACAGAAGGGTCTTCTAGCTAGCTGGATAGGTGTGACCTCATGTGCAGATATAAGGAAGTAGAGTATACATTTGGGAATGGTGAGTAATGGGTTTATAATGAGTATCATATGAAATATTTACTTCAAGCATCTAGGATTTTATTGGTATGCAGACTCCATCCATTGATGGGGAACTCAAGGTCTCCATGACCTTGTATATGATCTTCATCAGTTTCTCTAGCAAGAAATAATCATCATTTCATGATCAGTCATCTGGTGATGAACCCCTGTTGGTTTTGCTAGACTTGTCATCAGATAGTAGATGCACTCGCCATTGCCTTTATTCAATGACTTTCTAGTTTTATGGAAACTCGCAGGACTTATACTGTTTCATCTTCCTCCCACCCCCCTGTTATGAGGTGTTGTAACAGCAAGCACCCTAGCATACCCAGGATGGCTGCTAGCACAGGTTCTTTGATCTACTTCTCTAAAGGAAAGCAACTCAAAAGGTGTTAACAATCTTACTTTAATAAAGCATAGATATCATTCACAGTCAGGGGAAAAAGTCACCACCCTGAACTTCAGAAAATACAAACAAATTACAAGCAGGGGAAAAAATGCAGACAGAGAAAATAATTCAGTTCAACAAACCAACAGACAGGTCTTCTAGCTGTCTGACCATTACATGCATACAGTGTTAGTTACCAGAGAGAGAAGCACCAATGTCTGGGTTTTCAAAGTCAGGGCACTCAACAGCTGCCAGACAGAGTCTTATCTGGCCAAGTCATACAACTCTACCCCTAAGTAAGCCCCAAAGCAAAACCTCACCTCATAGAGTATATATAGTCTTCTCCAGGATCAGAGAACATCACAACCTTCATGACCCACTGCCTAATTACAAAGTAACAAGGTATGGGCCTTCCTGAAAAACAAGCCTCCCCTAAGTAAGCTTCTCTTGTTGGGCTACAAGTGAGGCCTATTAAAGGGCAGGGAAGATCTTCAAATTCTGTTACCATTACAAGTGTGCCATTATGCCTTTAAGCAGAAATACAGGAA
>JAQQSU010014074.1:0-11505 GCA_028627135.1 Pseudochirops cupreus | reverse complement strand
GGGTAAAAGTAGAAAATACAGCAAGTGGGGGGTGGGATAGGATGGAGGGAAATATAATCAGTCTTTCACAATATATCCACTCTGGAAATGTTTTGCATAACTACACATATACAACCTATATTGAATTGTTTATCTTCCCAGTAAGGGTGGGCAATGAGGGAAGAAAGGAAAGAATCTGGAATTCCAAGTTTTAAAATCAAATGTTTAAAAATCATCATCATCATCATCATCATCATCATCATCATCATCATCTTCATCATCATTATCATTGTTTTTACATGCAACTGGTTAATAAGATATACAGGCACTGGGGTGTGGACATCCATCTTGCCCTACTGGAAAGTCAGTGGGCACATGGGGAAGGATATAGGAAAGAGCAGATTAGGGGAGGGAATATTTAGTGGGATTGCTATTATGGGGGGGTAGGTAGGGAAAAGATGGGGAGAAAATTTATAACTACAAACCTTTGGGAAATGAGTGTTGTAAATTAAAATATACATAAATAAATTTTAAAAAATTAAAAACACAGGAAAAAAAACAGGAAATAGGCAAACATCATGAGCAAAAAGCATACATGGACAATTACCATAGAGTCCTATCATGGAAACAAGAAAGATCAAGGCATAATTTCAGAAGAGGACAACTTGATCAATATACTCATATCTGAAACCTCAATGAAGAATATTAACTAGCCTCAAGCCCAAAAAGTCATTTTGGAAGAGCTAAAGAATGATTTTGAAAGTCGAGTAAGAGAGGCAGAAGAAAAATTGAGAAAAGAAATGGGAGGTGTATGAAGGAGAGAGTCAATAGTTTGAAAAAAGAAGGTCACAAATTGACTGTAGAAAACAAGTCCTTAAAAACTACAATTGGTCAAATGGAAAAAAAGGACAGTGAAGAAAACAAGGAGGCATAAAAAAATAACTGAAGACAAGAACTCCTTAAAAAGCAAAATGGGTCCAATGGAAAAGGAGGTACAAAATCTAATAGAAGAAAATAATTCGTTAAAAATTAGAATTAGATAAGTGGAAGCCAATGACTTTATGAGATAGCAAGAATCTATCAAATAAAAAGAAAAGAATAAAAAAAGAAAACAAAATAAAAAATAAAATACCTCATCATTAAAATAACTATCCTAGAAAATAGATGTGAGACAACTCGGGGCAGAGCCAAGACAGCAGCGTAGAAGCAGTAAGGTTCCACAGCTCCCACATAGTCACCTCAAATACCCATAAAATATGACTCTAAACAAATTTTAGGGCTCCAAAACTCACAAAAATACACCTCCTGCTGAAGGCAGCTTGGCAGGAAGGGCTCATCACAGCATGCTAGGAGCTGGAACCAGCCCAGCCTGAAACTTGGGATTGGCCTCAGGGCATCCAGGACAAGCCACAGTGGAGCATTCAGGAGAATGGATCAGCAGCACCTCTGGCACTTTACAGAATTTTCAAGCCATAAGAAACAAGGGCAAAGTGAAAAGTGAGTGGAACCGAGCTACATTAGGGGGAGAAAAGTGGGTCTGGCTAACTGCCCTCAAGTCAAGAAAGCAGCAGAATTGGCGGCCCTACAGCCACCTCCATGTGGCTGCTTCAGAGCTGCCAACCTGCATACAGCAGAGGGGCTAAGTGATCGTTCAGAGGCCAAGTTGTTGAGCAGCCTGGATGCGGATCGTGATTTCAGGTGGTGGTCCTTGGGTGGGTTTTCAGTGAGCCAAAGCTGATGGCAAAAATTGCAACCTTCTCCTAATAGCTCTGGCAGCTGCAAAAAACCCCAGTGACTTGGGAAAGAGCTTTCCTCTCTGGAAGCAGGGTTCCACCAACCTAAAAAATCATGTGATTGACTGGCAACATGAGCAGACAAAGGAAGCAAAGTAAGAACAGCAATCAAACTCTAGATTCCTTCCTGGGGGACAAAAAGGATCAAAACATGGAATGGGAGGAAGACAACACAGTCAGAACTCCCACACCAAAAGCTGCCAAGAAACATGAAGAATTCCTACAAGCCATAGATCAGCTTAAGAAGGATTTTGAATGCCAAATAAGAGAAATGGAAGAAAAATTGGGAAGAGAAATGAGAATGATGGAAGAAAATCATGAAAAGAGAGTCAACAACCTGACTGAAGAAAATATCACCTTAAAAATAGATTAACTCAAACGGCAAGAGAGGCCTAAAAAGCCAATGAGGAGAAGAACACTTTAAAAAGTCAAATTTGCCAGATCAAAAAAGAATCTGAAAAGCTTTCTGAAGAGAACAATTCCTTCAGAATTAGGGTGGAGCAAATGGAAGCAAATAACTTTATGAGAAATCAGGATACTATTAAACAGATCCAAACAAATGAAAAAATAGAAGGCAACGTGAAATATCTCCTTGAAAAAACCACTGATGTGGAAAAAGAGATCCAGGAGAGACAACTTAAAATATATTGGACTACCTGAAAGCTATGATCAAAAAAAGAACTTAGAAAGCATCCTTCAAGAAATTCTCAAGGAAATTTGTTCTGATATTTTAGAACCAGAGGGTGAAATAGAACTTGAAAGAATTCACCAATCACTCCTTGAAAAAGATCCCCAACACAAAACTCCTAGGAATGTTATAGCCAGGTTCCAGAGTCCTCTGATCAAGGAGAAAATATTAGAAGCTGCTAAGAAGAAATAATTTAAATACTGTGGAAACACAGTTAGGATACCCCAGGATCTAGCAGCTTCTTCATTAAGGGATCGAAGGGGCTAGAATATGATATTCCAGAGAACAAGGGAGCTAGGATTAAAACCAAGAATCACCCACCCAGCAAAATTGAGTATAATGTTTCAAGGGAAAATATGGGCATTCAGTGAGGTGTAGGACTTTCAAACATTCTTGCTGAAAAAAACAGAATTGAAAATAAAATTTGACACTTAAATACAAGAAGCATGAGAAGGTAAACATGGAAAAGAAATCATAAGAAACTTATCAAAGTTGAACTATTTGCACTCCAACATGGAAAATTGATAATTGTAACTTATGAAATTTTTCTCAGTACGAGGATGGGTGAAGGGAATACAAATGTATATATACATATACACACATTTGTTTGTATAGGAGGGTTTATGTATGCCTATGAACACATATGTGAGTATGTGCAGATATGACTACATAGAGGGCACAGGATCAATTGAGTAGGAAGGGACAGTACTCTGAAAGTGGAAATTCTGAGGTGGGATAGGATTAGAATGAAAGGAAACAGGGAGAGAAAGAATGAGGTTGATCATCTCATATAGAACAGGCTAGAGATAATTGTTACAATGGAGGGGAAGAACAGGAAAGCAAAAGGGAAAGGGTCAACCTTACTCTCATTGACTTTGGCTTAGGGAAGGAATGACATAAACTCTAAACTGGGCATCTTGCCAAACAGGAAAGTAGGGGGGGATGGGGATGAGAGGTGGGACGACAGAGATGAGGGCAGTGTGGGGGGGAGGGTTGCTGGAAGTACACACTTCTGTAAAGGGACAGGGTAGAGAATAGGATAAAGAGGGGGTGGGATAGGAAAGAGGGACACATAATCAGTCTCTCACATTTTGCCCACTGTGGAGATGTTCTGCTTAATTACACATGTACAGTCTTTATTTTATTGCTGGTCCTTCCATTGTGAGTGGGTAAAGAGGGAGAAAGAGAAAGAATCTTGAATTTAAAGTTCTATAATCAAATGTTAATATATATATATGTATATATATATATGTATATATATATATACACACACACATATATATACATATAAATATACATACATATGTACATACATACATATGTATATATAATAATTATTATTAATTACATCCAACCATGAATTAAGTTATACAGGCACTGTGGTAGGGAGATCCATCCTGCCCTACCAGGAAGTCAGAGGTGTAAGGGTGATGACATAGGAGAGAGCAGATTGGGGGAGGGGTTGTATAGTGGGATAGCTGTTTTGATGTGTTGGGTAGGGGAAAGATGGGGAGAAAATTTGTAACTCAAAATCTCATGGAAATGAATGATGTAAACAAGAAAATAAATTAATTTATTTATTTAAAAAAAAAGAAAATGAAAATAGATCTCAGATAGATGATTTAAAAATTATTGGTCCACCAGAAAACCATGATCAAAAACAAGAGCCTGAACTGCATCTTTCAGGAAATCATCATGGAAAATTGCCCTAAGGTCCTAGATCCTAGAAAAAGGAGGTGATAGTTAGTAGGGAGGGAAGAAATAGTAAGAGTAAAGGGGAAGAAAAGGGAGAGTGCTGCTAGAAGGGAGGGCAGACTGAGGAAGGTGGTGGTTCAAAGCAAAACTTTAGTGAGGAGGAAAAGTGAGAAAGGAGATAGAGAAGTATAAACAGGAGAGGGACAGGGGAAATAAAATGGAGAGAAACTCACAGATTATAATCTTAACTGTAAATGTGAATGGGATGAATTGTCCCATAAAACAGAAGCAAATACCAGAGTGGATTAGGAACCATAATCCTACAATATGTTGTTTATGAGAAACACATTTGAAACAAAGGGATACACACAGAGTAAAGATAAAATTCTTTTTTATTACAAAAATATGGTGCTTGCATCTAATCCAGCAAAAATCAAAAGAGAAAGAGAAAATTATGGACCAATTTCCTTAATGAATATAGATGCAAAAATTTTAAATGAAATGCTACCAAAGAAATTACAGCAACTTATCTTGAGAATAATACACTATGACCAGGTAGGATTTATATTTAATATTCAGGATCGGTTTGATATTAGGAAATCTATTAGCATAAGTTAATATATCAGCAAGAAAACTAACAAAAATCATATTATCTCAATGGATCCAGTAAAAGCTTTTGCCAAAGTACAACACTCATTGTTATTAAAAATACTAGGGAGCATAGGAATAAATGGGGTCTTCCTTAAAACAATAAGATGCACTTATCTAAAACCATCAGCAAGCATTATATGTAATGGGGATAAGCTAGAAGCTTCCCAATAAAGACTGAGGGTGAAACAAGGATATACATTATCATCACTACTATTCAATATAGCAACAGAAATGTTTGTTTTAGCAAAAAGAGAAGAAAAAGAAATTGAAGAGATTAGAATGGGCAAAGAAGAAAGAGAGCTATCACTCTTTGCATATCATATGATGACATACTTAGAGAATCCTAGAAAGTTAAGTTAAAAGCAACTTAAATAGTAAACTAATTTAGCAAAGTTGCACGACATAAAATAAACCCACATAAATCATCTGCATTTCTATATATTATTAACAAAGCCCAATTGCAAGAGATAGAGAAATTCCATTTAAAGTTAATGTAAATACTGTAAAATATTTCACAATTTAAGTATAAAGGACAGTACTCTAAACAAATTAGGAGAGTAAGTAATTGTCTACACATCAGATCTATGGAGAAGGGAAGAATTTGTGACCAAACAAGAGAAAGAGAACATTATGAAATACAAAATGAATGATTTTGATTACATGCAATTGAAAAAAAAGCTCTGTTACTATTGATCAGACAAATGTAATTCAATACAGTTTTGAGTTATCACATCATACTTATCAGATTGGCTGACATGACAAAACAGAAAAATGATAAATGCATGAGAAGATGTGGGAAAATCAAAACAGTAATGCATTTTTGATTGAACTGTTAACTGCTTGAACAATTCTGGATTGCTTTTTGGAACTATGCTGAAAGGGGTATAAAACTGCATACCCTTTGACCCCGAAATACCACTTCCAGGTCTATATCTCAAAGACATAATTAAAAAAAAAACAGGAGAAGGAACCACATATACAAAAATATTTATAGCAACTCTTTTTGTTTTATCAAAGACTTGGAAACTGAGGGAATATCCATCAATTGGGGAATGGCTGAATAAGCTGTGGTATATTAATATAATGGTATGAGTTATAAGGTGTTATAAGAAATGATGAGCAAGCAGACCCCTGAAAAACCTGTAAAGACTCACATGAACTGATGCTGAGTGAAATGAGCAGAACCAGGAGAATACTGTACACAGTAACAAACACATTCTGCAATAATTACCTGTGATAGACTTTGGTCTTTTCTTCAATGCAAGGATCTAAGACAACTACAAAAGACTGAAGATGGAAAATGCTATCCACATCAAGAGAAAGAACTTTAGAGTCTCAATGCAGATGGAAGAATAGTATTTGCTCTCCTTTTCTTTTCTTTTCTTTTTTCTTCTTTCTTGTGCTTCCTCCCATTAGTTTTAATTCTTGTTTACATCATGAGTACTGTTAAAATGTGTTTAAAATGAATGTATAAATAGAGCTCTCTATAAGTAGAGTGTAAGTGGGCTGTCTTGCAGAAGAGAGAGAAAGTGGAAAGTGGAGAAAATTTAAAACTGAAAATCTTGTGAAAGTGAATGTTGAAAACTAAAAATAAATTATGAAAAAGTGACTTTCTCTCTCCTTCCTTTCTGTCATCTCCCTCTGACCTTGAATCCCTTAGAGGCTATCTCCTATAATATAAAATTAATTCCATGATTTATCAATTAGTTTTTGCCTTTACTTCTGGTTGTTAAGAATGGAAATTCATTTGAGGCAACAATACCATACAATAGGCAAAAAATAATCTGTGTTACATGACTGTTCATCCTTTTTCTCTCCATTTAGTGGAGCGAAAATTCTTGAATAGTTGAACCTAAATACCCTTGCTCAGGAGCTCTCATTACTTGATACATGGTTTTACAAACTATACCTAACTCAGTGATTTACCTATGCAAGTAGAAATAAATATGCAACTTTTAAAAAAAATGTAGCCTTTCATCAGACAAGTGATATTTTGCCCTCTTACTACCTAACTAACATAATTGCATGATGATTATTCTTGTTACAGTGAGGCTCTCTGACATTTTTATTATATTTGCCTTTATCTGGTCATGCTCTACTGCTTTGTCCAGGTCAATAATTTCTCTGTTTAATTCTCCAGTCAAGCATACATGATTAAACTCTTCTTTGACCTTCCTAATCAACAGTATTTCCGTTGATTCACAGGCAGAGATCATGCTATGAGGTGACTTTTGGTCTCTTTTCTTTATGGTTCACTGAAGAGTTGCGGCTGCTTGGAAATTAGAGAACACATGTTAAGAGTCGTTCTAAGCATAATTCTAGTGTGCTTGTCAAACTAATTGTTGCTACAAGTGTCCATGGTCTTGAAGTTTACACAACCTGTGAGTGAGTAGTATCTTCTCTACTCTGCTCTCTTCTCCTCTCCTTCCTTACCTTGGAGTGCTCTGCCCAGGTACATTTTGATGGCCAAAATCTGCCTTTTTTTTCCTTTGGTTTTACTGGCTACATTTCTTTCTCAAAGACCAAGTTTTACATCCAATTCACACTGGAGCTCATAGTTTGGAAAATAGCTTCCTTTCCTCCTAGCACAGAGTTAATGTAAAGAATAAAGAGTAACTGTTTCTCTTTTGGCCAGGAACCCTGAGAGTCTTCTCCTCCCAGTTTGATTTTTTTTGGGCCTATCCCTTGAGTAACTATTTGAAGAGGTCTATTCACTGAATGGGTGTTAACTCTCTCAAAGTGAGAACCTGAAAAGTTCTTAGTCTAAAAGGGCCAGGGTCTCCCATTGCATACTGAGCCATCTCCAGTCATCATGGTGAATATCTGGCCACTGGACCCAGATGACTCTGGAAGAGAAAGTGAGGCTGGTGACCTTGCACAGCACTCCCTCACTCAGATCAAAGCCAACTGAAATTCATGTCATTTCCCTGATGTCATGGACCACTTTGAGAAGGAAGGACAAACACAACAACTTTGTTCCATATTCTTTGGGTCTCCTTAACAAGATGTTGATTCATTTTTCAAGTTTTTCTTTCATCACTCTTATTCCTCTTCCCAATTTTTCCTCTATCTCTCTTACCTGATTTTCAAAATCCTTTTTGAGCTTTTCCATGACCTATGACCAATTAATATTTTTCTTGGAGCCTTTTGATGTAGGAACTTTGATTTTGTTGTCTTCTTTTAGTTTATATGTTTTGATCTGCTTTGTCACCAAAGAAAGATTCTATAGTCTGAACTTTTTTTATGCTGTTTGCTCATCTTCCCAGCCAAATATTTGACTTTCTAACCCTTTGTCAAGGTAGGACTTCTAGTTCGAGCAGGTATACTGTTCTAAGCTTCAGGGTTTTGTATCAGCTGCTCGATCACCCACCATCTGTGGACCTAGAGCTCCTGAAGCAGCCACTGCTGTTATTGATGCTGCTGCCATCACCACCACCCAAGTGCTGGAGCCAGATCACAGCCAGACCAGGCTCCTCTTTCACCCAGGTTGCACCATTTTCCCACTGACCTTTGCTATCTTTGTGGATTGAGAAGCCTGGAAACCACCACAGCTGCTAGATTTAGTAGCGTGAGGTCTGCTCTGAGCATGTCTGTGCCAATGCAATCCACACCAGACTGTACTCTGCTCCCATCCCAGTGATAGACCCTTTTGTTGGCCTTCAAGTCTGTCTTGTGCTGGGGATGTGCTTCTCTTTTTTGTTTTGTGGGTTCAATAGCTCTAGAATTTGTTTAGAGTCATTTTTTCATGTATGTTAAGGTGTTTGGGAGATGTAATATCAAGCAAAGAAGTACTTAGCACCTCATTGCAGTTATATAATTATTTTGCACCTTGGTTCAGTTCAAGTGTCTTTGAGTCTTGCCCTGATTATATCAAGTCTTTGTTAGGAAACAAAACCTGTGAAGCCCGCAGTGGGAGGGATTTGCCTAAGACAGGAGCAGGAAGGATGTAAGAGGGGGGCAGAACAGGTTAGGAGCTAATGACAGATAAAAAAAAAACACAAAACTTGAGCACAGCTGGGACTGAGCAGAACTGAGAAGAACACTTGTAGTGACCAGCACTCTGTTTGTCTGTTCTGTCTGTGTTGATTTGCATCTGTGGTATTTTGTACAGAATACCTGAGATCTTACTGCTGGTTCAGAAGACCTGAAAGAGGATTTTCTTGTTGTCTGTTTACTGAAGTCCTGGAGGAGGGTTTCAGAGGTACTGGGACTATACTGATAATTTGTGTTGATTTCTCAAACCTTGTTTGTGGGTCTGCATTGATTTCACAGGCAGAAAGTGAATTGATGATGGTGCCAGCATTGTGTATGAACATTGTTTTGGCTCTGTTAAGCTTTGTCTTCCCAGAAACAGAAACTATGAAGGACTTGAGGTGGACTGGTCACTGTGAGCTTCAATATTGTACAGGAATTGAATGAGGAGCTGAGGCCTGCCTGTGAATTCCAGAGATGGGTGGATGAATTCAGGCAAGAACTGGAACCATAGAAGAGGAACCATGGAATTTGGGAGCCACCTTGAACCAAGATGAAGGGACCTTTCCTTGGGTACTTAGTGTTGAATGACAAGATCATGATTTACTGTGACCTAGGGGTGGGAGAACTTTGCACTTTGTACCTTGTACTCCTTAAAGATGACTGAGTTATGGATGATTGGAAGTTAGTCTTCAATTAAGAAGAAAGAAGACATTCTAACTGACTGGATTAAGACAATGTGACCTAGGGGTGGAAGACCTTTATACTTTGTATTCTGAATGATATCTTCTGTTTAAAACTATGTGTCCACTTAAGTGATAAGTCATTATGTTATACCACTGTCAATGCTGTACTTTCCTTTCCGAGAACGTTTTCCTTTAGTTTACTGCTGAATAAATAGAGATTTCACTATAGTATGTGATCAGAATCCAAAAGCTATTCACAGCAGCAGTTCTCTGGAGAGTTACTCATGCTTGGCTTTATGGGGGAGAGCTTAAGGAAGTCCCTGCTCTTACTCTACAATCTTGGCCCTGCCAACCCACCCCCCTCCCTGACTCACTTCTTAAAGATGCTTATTCACTGAGGGGATGTTGCCCTGTAGACATCCTGACAGATATCAGGTCACTGGACCCAGATGTCTCTGGAGGAGAAAGTGAAGCTGATGACTTTGCATAACCTTCTCTCATTCAAAACAAATTCAGTTGCAAGACATATCATCATCTCACTGAGGTCATGGTCCTCTTCAAGAATGAAGGAAAAATCATGCTACCACAACCACTTCATATGAAATATTACTCTAAACAGATGTTAAAGCTCCAGAACTAATAAAATGAGAGATAAACCAGGCTCCCACTGAAGACAACCCAGCAGACAGACAGAAAGGGGTCATCTCAGCGCCCTGGAAGCAAAGCCCAGCCCCAGGCTGTCCAGGAGAAGGCCCAGCCAGGGTTTTCAGGAGAGCAGATCACAGGTAGCTGTGGGAGTTTCCAGAAATACCAACCCATAAGAACCAAGGAAAAAGAGAAAAGGTCAGTGAAACCAGCTTAAATCTGGGGGAGAGGGTCCAGCTGACTGCCTCCAGAGCTAGAAGCAGTCTGAAGTGGCAGCCCTGAAGCCACTTCCATGTGGCTGCTTCAGAAGCTCCAGGCCTACAGATTGCAGGGGGGCCAAGCAATCATTCAGAGGCTAAGTGCTCTTGCCTTGAGCTGCCTGGATCTGGATCTCCATCTTGGGTGGTGATCCTGAGGTGCATATTCAGTGAGCCAAAGCTGGAGGGGGTTACAGAGATGGTGGCAGCCTCCTAATAGCTCTGGCAACTGCAAAAACCCCAGCAATTTGGGACAAAGATAGCAGAGTTCTACTGAGCTCAAAAGTCAAGTAACTGAATGGCAACATGAGCAGGCAAAGGAAGCAAAGAAAGCTCAGCAATGGAACTTTAGATTCCTTTTTTGGGGAAAAAAAAGACAAAAGCATGGAATGGGAGCAAGACAACACAGTCAGAACTCCCACACCAAAACCTTCCAAGAAAAATGTAGAGTGGTTACAAGCCATAGAGGAGCTTAAGAAGGATTTTGAAAACCAAATAAGAGAAATGGAGGAAAAATTAGGGAGATAAATAAGAATGATGCAAGAGAATCATGAAAAGAAGTCAACAACCTGACTGAATAAAATAATATCTTAAAAAATAGACTAACTCAAACAGCAAAAGAGGCCAAAAAAGTCAAAGAGGAGAAGAATGCCAGTCAAATTTGCCAGATGGAAAAAGAATCTCAAAAGCTTTCTGAAGAGAATAATTCCTTCAGAATTAGAGTAGAGCAAATGAAAGCAAATGACTTTATGAGAAATCAGGATACTTTTAAAGAGATCCAAACAACTGAAAAAATAGAAGGCAATGTGAAATATCTCATTGAAAAAAATCATTGACCTGAAAAATAGATCCAGGAGAGACAATTTAAAAATTATTTGACTACCTGAAAACCATGATCAAAAAAAGAACCTAGAAGGCATCCCTCAAGAAATTCTCAAGGCATCCCTCAAGAAATTCTCAAGGACTGAGTACATTAAATTGAAAAGTTTCTGTACAAATAAAGCCAATGTAAGCAAGATTAAGAGGGAAGTGGGAAATTGGGAAAGAATATTTACAAACAACGTCTCTGATAAAGGCCTCATTTCCAAAATTTACAGGGAATTAAGTCAAATTTACAAGAATACAAGTCATTCCCCAAT
>JAQQSU010014073.1:0-11505 GCA_028627135.1 Pseudochirops cupreus | reverse complement strand
ATTATTATTATTATTATTATTATTATTATTGACTACATCCAACTGGAACTTGAGAAACACAGGCACTGCGGTTGGGAGATCCATCCTGCCCTACCGAAAAGTGACATAGGAGAGAATAGACTGAGGGAGGGGGGACGCACTGGGATGGCTGTTTTGGGGCAGTGGGTAGGGGAAAGACGGGGAGAAAATATGTAATTCAAAATCTTGTGGAAATGAATGATGCAAACTAAAATAAAATTTAAAAAAATAAAATAAAATAAAAATAAAAATTATTGCACTACCTGAAATCCATGATCAAAAAAAGAACCTAGATATTGTCTTTCAAGAAATTATCAAACAAAATTTTCCCTGATATTCTAGAACCAGAGGGCAAAATAGAAATTGAAAGAAATCACTGATCCCCTCTTGAAAAAGATCCCAAAAATAAAACTCCTAGGAGCATTATAGCCAAATTTCAGAGTTCCCAGGTCAAGGAGAAAATGTTACAAGCAGTCAGGAAGAAACAATTTGAGTATTGTGGAAACACAACCAGGGTAACACAAGATCTAGCAGCTTCCACATTAAGGGATCAAAGTGCTTAGAATATGATTTTCCAGAGGTCAAAGGAACTAGGATTAAAACTAAGAATCATCTACCCAGCAAAACTAAGTACATACTTTAGGGGAAAATATGAATATTCAATGAAATAGACAACTTTCAAGCATTCTTGATACAAAGACCAGAGCTGAACAGAAAATTTGACTTTCAAATACAAGAAACAAGAGAAACATGAAAAGGTAAGCAGGAAAAAGAAATAAGGAACTTATTAATGTTTAACTATTTACATTCCTACATGGAAAAACAATAATTGTAACTCATGAGACTTTTCTCAGTAGGATAGTTGAAGGGAATATATTTGTGGGTGTAGTTGTATATGTATGTGTGTGTGTGTGTGTGTGTGTGTATACACACACATAGATATATATGTATGTATAGATGGGTATATGTATATATATGCATATATGTGTGTATATGAATGTACATGTATACATAGAAAGAGGGCACAGGTGTGAGTTGAATACAAAGGGATGATATCTAAAAAATAAAATTAAGAGGTGAGAGAGGAATATATTGGGAGAAAGAGAAAGGGGGAGGTAGAATAGGGTAAATTACCTCATATAAAAGAGGCAAGAGAAAGCTGTTACAATGGAGGGGAAGAGAAAGAAGGTAAAAGGGAATGAGCCAATCTTACTTTCATTGGATTTGGCTTAAAGAGGGAATAACATATATACTCAAATGGATACCTTACCCTATAGGAAAGTAGGGGGGAAGAAGATAAGAGGGGGAATGATAGAAGGGAAGGCAGATTGGGGGAGTGGGTAGTTAGAAGCAGACACTTTTGTAAAGGTACAGGGTCAAAGGAGAAAATAGTATAAATGGGAGGTGGGATAGGATGGAGAGAAATATAGTTAGTCTTTCACAATATAACTACTATGGAAATGTTTTGCATAACTACACATATACAACCTATATTGAATTGTTTGTCTTCCCAGTGGTGGTGGGTGAGGAGGGAAGAAAGGAAAGAATCTGGAACTCTAAGTCTTAAAAGCAAATGTTAAAAGTTGTGTTTTATATGCAACTAGGAAATAAGATACACAGGCAATGGAGTATAGAAATCAATCTTGCCCTACAAGAAAATAATGCGGGGATGGGAGAGGATATAAATAAGAGAGGACAGATTGTGGGAAGGGGTATTTGGTATGCTTGCCATCTTGGGGTAGGGCTGGGGAGAGATGGTGAGAAAATATGTAACTGAAAATCTTGTGGAAATAAATGTTGAAAACTAAAAAATAAATTTAAAAAATTATAAAAAAAAAAAAAGGAACAAGGCAGAACCCAGATCCTTTGACTCTAAATTCAATGCTCTTCAAAACATGTATTACTGCAAAACAATACTTACACTGCACTCAGATTTCATACAAGGCAGGTTGGAGAAAATATGTAAATACCTGTCCTCTTGTGATTGAAAATATGTTCATTTATTCCTTCATTCATTTCCATTTTTTTAAGTGTTTTATTTACTAAGGCCCTCTACTAGGCACTAGAAAGACATTCATGGTCTATTTGACCTGGATTTACAAACAAAAATATACATGTATATGGGTATACATATACATATACATATACATATACATATACACACAGAAAGATACATTTACATGCATGTGTATACACATATGTGTATGTGTATGGATCTATATCCACACAAATGTGTGTATACATAGAGGTATATATGTATTGTGCATATGTGTGTATGGGTGTGTATGCCTTAGTACATTAAGTTTTTTTTAATTGAATGAATAAAGGAATAAATGAACACGTTTTCAATTACAATTTAGATAGACATTTACATGTGCATATATGTAATCATTTCTTACCAGGCTGCAATCTGGGCTACTGCAGCATCCCCCTCAAAAAATTCTTCAGTCTATAATTCACACCTTGGAAGGACACTCAGCCCAATAGCCCCTCCCTCTCATTATATTACTCTGCCAGAAACCTCTATTTAAAGAGAGCACCAAGGTCAGCCACATCTTTGTTTCTCACCCGGATGAAATCTGCATTTTTCCATTATACCGCAGTGCTTCCCACCCCCCAACTTTCCACTTCCTTCTATGTGTTATCTTCTCCTTGTGAGACTGTAAGCTCCGTAAGTAATCTAATGTTCTTTCTACTTTTCCAAGTGGTTCAGGCTCAATTTTCTAACCTGGAGAAAGAGATAATAAACTTTATATTGTCTACCTCACAGGCTGCTACGAAGAAAATGCCTTGTAAACTTCATAGAGCTATATAAACACAAGTTTATTAATGTCAGCCCAATGACCTCGCTTTAGCCAAACATTATATTTCTCCCAGAGCCTAGTTCAATGTCCTGTACCCAGTAGGTCTTTAATAATGAATGTTGGCTGAATAGTAGACTTGTCAGGATAGAATCAGACCATGCCCTCCATCCTCCCCATCAGCATGGACTTCTGTTGTCTCCTAAACAGAGCCTGGTATGAAATCAACTACACACTCATGCACAAAATGAATTTGGATACAGAAACCAGGGCACACTGAAATCAGGATTATTTTTTTCCATAAACCCTGTGCTCTCAAGGAACTGCATCCCATTTTAGCATTTCCTTGATCATTAAGAAGATAATTCCCGCTAGCCAAAGGTAGATTACTGAGAGAATCCAAGAGGAGGCTACCCTGCAGGAGAGATGAATAAATCATGGTGGACAGGGAAGACAGATGACTATTAGCCAGGAGGAGGGCTTGGCACAATTGATGTGGAGTTGGATACCAAGGCCTTTCTGGGAATTTGAGGAGGGAACTCTGAAAAGGAAAAAAAAAAAGATTTATACATTATTCTACCCCAGCTACTATTTATAAATTCATGCATGCTACCTCCCAAGTCTTTGCAATTACTGAGTGTAAAATTCAAGTCTTAGTTCTGTTCCTTCGAAGTTATGATGATAAACATGAGGATCGCCTCTTTAATGAAATATCACAGGATGACCTATTTACAGCAGGCCTACTTTATTAGGGCTGGTTTTAAATGACTGCCTTGGAGGGTAGAAGGATTTTTTTTTCTTTTGGAGAAAGCATAGAGGTGTGTGTGTTTAAAGCTCCCACAATTTAAAAAAAAGGAGTCACTACTTAAAAGAGAGAATACAAAGTGGACAGAAGGTACAGACAGAGTCTATTTTGAGGTGAGTCATGGTCAGGCGTTTATATGGTAGAGTGTTGTTTACAGCTAAAACTGTCAAAACCAGGTTTTCATTATACACAAGGAGAAATGCAGGCCTCCAGGGAGGTATTTCCCATCATAATAAATTCTAATCTCCCTAATTTTATCCCAGGAAGCCTATGCTGTTGTGAACAGATATCATGATAGAGGATGAGGAAAGACAGCATGAGAGAGGCCTAACTGTATTTGGTGTACTTCCTTTCTTAATTTTTTAGCTTCCCCTCGGACCCAGTAACTTCTGAACACAGACATGCCACCAGAGATTGGCAAGTTATAGGGATGGAACGTATCCAAAGAGAAGGAAAAGGAAAGAGAGAGAGTGAGAGCCAAGATTTCTTTCCTCACCATCCCCAACACCTTGTGGTTTTGTTTGTTATGTTAAAAGAGACAACTTTGCTTACTTTATTTATAATGTTTTCCAATTTGAGAGACTGTTATAATAACAATCCTAATTGCTAACACTTGGAGAATGTTCCTTAGTTGACAGAGAGTTTTTTTACATGATTCTTTGAAATTCTTTGGCTCACATGTAGAACTTTGCATTTATTTCTATCCATTCTCATCTTGTTAAGCTTTAGTTCGTAATTCTGTCTTCTTGAAATCTTCTAGGTCTTATTTTTTTTAACACACCACGTTAATCATTCTTCTCATCCTTGCATCATTTGCGCAATTGAGAAATTTGCTATTTTTATCTTCATCCAAGTCAGTGCTAAAAATTTCAAGCAGCACAGGACCAAGAACAGATCCTTGGAATACCTCAGTAGAGACTTGTCTCCAAGTTGAAAGGACACTATTAAGAATTCCTTGTCCTTGGAACCACTTATTCAATCAGTTTTAGAAATTTATTTAGTTACACTATCACCTAACTTACATATCTCTGTCTTGTTCACAAGGATAGCATGAATGACTGCCAAATACTTTGTTGAACTCTTGGTATACTATTTGGGTGTGCCAATAAATGTCTAACAACCTATTCTCTGGGGGAGAAAAAAGTATGCATAACACACTTCCAAATTTCATCTTCATTATTAATATGTTTTCCATTACTTTCTTGAGTTTAAACAACCAACAAAACAATAAATCAATCCCTGATTTTTAGTGATTGCCAATTTCCGAGGTGTAAATGCTCACACTGAAAATTTTGCAAGTGGCTCTCCAAGGCCGGTTTGAGTTGGCTTGAGCACAAAACTGATAGCATCCCCAAATCTCCTAATCTACTATCCCATGTCAACAAAGGGAACAACAAGAACAAAACCATGGTGGTTCTTAGTGATCATTTTTTCCCTCAATAACTACTCACAAACCAATCCCTTTAATCTGGTCTATGGTGTTGCCAGAAATCACCAACAATCAGTAAACATTAAGTGCCTAGTACATGCTAGCACAGTGCTAAGCACTCACCAAAGGCTCCACTTTCTTCCTTTTTGAGGAAAACTGGGATATTCCCATTGATTCTTCTCACCTTTTCCATGATTTTTCTAAAATCACTGAGAGAGTGATACAGCAACCAGTTCTTTCAGTGCCCTTGGATATATTTTTTTCAGAACTAAATATACCCTGGTGACATGAATTTACTGAAGGCAGATATGTAGTCTTGGGGCATGTGTGTGTGTGTGTGTGTGTGTGTGTGTGTGTGTGTGTGAGATCTCCCCACTCCCTTTAGATTTCATCTCATTGTGAACCATCTTTGTTCTTTCCTTACCAATCTGAAGGCCATCCCTATTGCCAGCAAAAACAGAAGCAAAATAAGGATCACTTAATGATTCAATGCTGTGTGCTTAGTTATAATACCTAAAAACATCTATTAAGTTACATTCTACACATGTTCTTTTCTGTGCCAGAAATACAAGAAAATGCCAGTTCCTTCCAGATAATCCTCTAAGATACTGGCTTCTCTCACTCATCCATTTTTTATAAGAACACTGACAATTCTGCTAGGTTTCAAATACAACCGCTATTGAAACAATGCAACTTTTTTTTAAACCATTAACCTGTTTATCTTTTGATGAGGATCTTGCCAATGGTGGGATGCACCCAGCAAGGGCCCATTATTCCTGGAAGATAAGCAGGGGGGTTCTGTTCAAAGCATCTGTTGAGAGGCAGGGTGGGTTTCTGATCTGCATGTGGTTATTTTCCCAGGTACCCAGAATAAAGCAAGATGTTGAGGTGAGGGAATAAGTGGTCCTGACACCCTCCTGGCACAGAAGATGATGTTAGAAGAGTACCCGTGAGCTTGCTCAGTTGTTTTATCCACAGCCAAGGCTCCCCATACTCATTTGCTGTCACACTCCTCTTTGGAAACAGTCTGTACTTTTCTAGATTACATCTCAAACTCTGATGCCTTCCTTTGGCTTCTTCCTCTGTTTACAAGGACTCTCTGATTGATCCATGCTTTGATCTCCTCTACCTGTCCTTGGGTCTTTCATTTGTTAAGAGTTCTACTTTCTGGATTGATTAGAGAGAGAGAGAGAAAGACAGAGAGAGAGAGAGAGAGACGGAAAGAGAGAGAGAGACAGAGAGATGATAGAGAAATAGATGGATGGATAGATAGAGAGATAGATAAACAGAAAGAAATGATAGCTATGAATGATAGATAAATAGATGTAGGTAGATATGGATGATAGATATAGATAGATAGATAGATAGATAGATAGATAGATAGATAGATAGATGACAGATAGATGACAGATGATTGATAGAAAGATAGATGATAGATGATATATAGATAGATGATAGCTAGATAGCTAGATAGATGATAGATGATAGATAGATAGATGATAGATGATATATAGATAGATGATAGATAGATAGATAGATAGATAGATAGATAGATAGATAGATGGGTGAGTGGATGGGTGGGTGGATGGATGGATGGATGGATGGATAGATAGAGAGATAGACAGAAAGAAATGATAGTTATGAATGATAAATAGATGTAGATAGATATGGATGATTGATATAGATATATAGATAGATGATAGATAGATACCATCTATGACCTCTGTCTTAATCTGTGCTAATTATTTCCCATCTGACTCCTGCTAAACTATTGACTGTCTGATGATGACTGTGCTTCCTTTGTCCTCTGGGTTTGGCCCGAGTCAATTCACTGCAGTGAAAGACAGTTGGAATGAAAGCGGAAGGATCTGGGTACATTTGTAACTTGAGGCGTGTGACTTAACCTTTCAGGATCCCCATCTTCTCATATATAAGATAAATGCTGGATTGGATGACCTCTAAGATCTTTCCAAGTTGAAAGCTACAATCCTCTGTTTTCCTAAATTCTGCTCTCACTTTCCCTCAGCACCTAGACACAGCCCTTCATGAACCAGTTGGGACAAAGCATGCAGCCTGGAGCAGAGAAGTTGTTTCTCATTGCTGTACACTCAGGGGTTACTATTTGTGTTCTTGGAACTCCCAGCAAACACTCAGGGAATCCTACATGTCCCTGTTTTACACTGTGATTGACGTTAATAATCAGCAGACCATTGACAGAAGTCATCTCCATAGGTGCATCAGTATTATCTTACATAATTGTAATCCATATGTGGGAGAAACCTTGTTCAATTGGGGTCATAAAAGCTACATTTTTTCCTATTAAGTCAAATGCTTTGTTAAAATCAATAAACACAACACAATTTCCTATTCTCTATGCTTCTAGAGGAAGTAGGGCAGCATGGCCTAGGTTCTTGGTTCGCACAGAACTCCCTGGATCCAGCTATATAATCTCTACCTGGGCCCTCAACTCTATTCCCTTGATACTAGAAAACTGGACTCCAGTTCTGGAATTTCTCTCAACTTTTGTAGACCAATATTGCTTGATTCCAGGCCTCCACAGATCTCTTTAGCCATGTGAAAACATGGCATATGTATACCTTCTTTCCAACTCCCCATTAATTGTTTTCTCCATTACATTAGAATGTAAGCCCCTTGAGATCCAAGAGCTCACATTCTCATGGAGAAGATAACATACATGGAGGGAAAGAATCAGCTACAGGTCAGATGGGTAAGTGCAATGGTCCTTATAGTGTAGTAGCAAGCCAAATGGTAATGTCTCTTCTTTAATGTTATTATTAAATGCCATTATTCCCAGTGCTTTGG
The DNA here is from genome assembly GCA_028627135.1 of Pseudochirops cupreus. Taxonomy (NCBI): domain Eukaryota; kingdom Metazoa; phylum Chordata; class Mammalia; order Diprotodontia; family Pseudocheiridae; genus Pseudochirops; species Pseudochirops cupreus. The sequence goes on along the minus strand of JAQQSU010014073.1, from coordinate 3,629 downwards.
GGTGCATGTCCAAGAAAAGATGGTGGTCAAGGCGGTGGTGGCGATTTGGCTTGCTTGCACAAGCTGCTACTTCCTGCTTCTCCCTCAGGGTACCTTGCTGTTGCAACAGCTAGAAGGCCCTGTTTGTACCCTATCTACCTTACTATCAATCTATCTATCTATCTAATCTAATCTATCTATCTATCTATTCATCTATCCATCCATCCATCTATTCATCCATCTATCCAACTATGGTCTAGTGGAAAGAGTGCTCTATCTGGAGTCAGAAACACATGAGTTCAAATTCTGCCCTGATAAAAACACAGTCAAATTATTTAAACCTTCTAAGTCCCAGTAACTCTCTAATTAAATCTTCTCTACTAAGTTATGGATTGATTGAGATCTGTTGAGGTAGAGAAAGTTAGAAAGTTCTCATAAGACAGAAGGCAGAGAACCTTGAGGTATTGACTTCTAGAAGCAATGTGGTAGAATGTGGTTAAGTCATAGAAGCTGGGTTCAAATTCTACCACTGAGGCCTTGTGCTTTGACCTTAAGCAGGTCACTTAACCTACCTAGGCCTCAGTTTCTGCAAGTGTAAAATGAAGGAGTTGGAGTAGATTATTTCTAAGGTTCCTGTCAGTTCTAACTTTCTATGATTCCACAAGCTGTTAGTCATGAAAATGTGCTCCATTCAGGATTATCATCTGGGAAACTTAGCTTGTTCCATTTACATCGAGGCTACTATGTCTATAGATTAAAATTTAAAAATAAGTAATAAATGATAAATATGATTTTTTGTTCAGTCATTTTTCTATCATGTCTGACTCTTTGTGACCCTGTTGGAGGTTTTCTTTGGCAAAGATACTAGGATGGTTTGCCATTTCCTCTTCAAGCTCATATTATAGATATAGAAACTGAGGTAAATGTGGTTAAGTGACTTGCCCAGGGTCACATAGCTAGTAAGTGTCTGAGGCCAGATTTGAACTCAGGAGGAGTCTTCCTGACTCCAGGCCCACAATCCACTATGTCCCCTAGCTGCCCCAATAAACACACACACACACACACACATACACACATACACACACACACACGTATGTATGTATGTGTATGTATATACACAATTTGGAGAATATCTTAAATACTATTAGTAGTCATATGTATATCTACTTTTTCTAGCAGTTGCCCACTGCCACTATAGAAGTAGAAGGTAGTTACATAGGACTGAATGCCACCTTTTGTTTTTGTACATTTCATGGTCCTGTGTGGTTAAAACCATCCATCACCTAGTAAGGCAGTTACCAGTCTCTACTAGGAAGCCTTTCTCCACCTAGCTAGGCTGATCTTTGAACAAGATTATCTACAATTCTATGTTTAATGGCATTCCGAATGGTAATATGTTCCAGAACCTATACCCCATTGACATTGTCTTTAAGAAGCCAGCAGCAGGGGCAGCTACAGTTCCCATGCAGTAAATACAGCACCAGCCCTGGAGTCAGGAGGACCTGAGTTCATATCCGGTCTCAGACACTTAACACTTACTAGCTGTGTGACCTTGGGCAAGTCACTTAACCCCAATTGCCCTGCCCTCCCCCTTCCAAAAAAAAAGAAGAAGAAGAAGAAGCCAGAAGCACTGCCAGACCCAGATGAAGGACTGACAAGAGGTCTTTTTCATGAAGAGGAAATGTTTTATCTATAATTCATACTGTATATACATGCATATATATACATGTGCATGTGTACATGTATATGCATGTGATTCTATATCAGCGGTTCTCAACCTGTGGGTTATGTTCAATTTGTAACAATGAAAGTACATCCTGCATATCAGATATTTACATTACGATTCATAACAGGAGCAAAATTACAGTTATGAAGTAGCAAAAAATAATGTTATGGTTGGGGGTCACCACAACATGAGGAACTGTATTAAAGGGTCACGGCATTAGGAAGGTTGAGAACCACTGTTATAAATATGTGTATGGACATAATATTTCCATGTACACATATATATAGTCACACAGACATATATTTGAACTGATTTTTAAATGAATAAATAATAGTATAGAGTTGAGCTTCCAACATATATGTTAATTCACGCAGATGAAACTGTGTGAGTGTTGATTTATTGCTACAAATAGTATTGCATTATGATTTGGCGGGCACCCTTCTGCCTTCTTCACCCCTTCCCACTTGCTATTGCACTCCTCCCTGGCAGCACCACAAACATTTCCCCTTCCTTCTCACATCCTGACATTAGGTCCCCTGAAGACAGTAGTGAGGAGGTAATTTCTATTCTTCATTTGAATCAATAAGGTACTCTAGGGCTATGCTCTGAGGGAGTAGGCAGTGCCTTTTTTTCCCTCTAAAGTTGCTTACACTGAAACAGTTCCCATTTCCGTGTTGTTGTGTCTTATGTTCCCCATGTCTGGAATGTACTTTCTCCTGGAATGTCTACTTTACCCCCCAGTTTTCTTTAAAGGTCAGCTGGAGTACTGCCTTCTCTCTGAAACCTTGCCTAATTCCCTATGTCCCATCTATTAAATGCCTTCCTTCCTAAAATTACGTTATTTATTTTGGATCTGTTTCACACAGTGCTGAGAAGCTGCCAAGCTAAACAAAAGGTTGACCTCATTAGAAGACATGGATGAGCCTTTTAGAATGTTGTAGTCAGTCAGTTAGCAAACAAGCATATATGTGTGCATTTGGATCCATTTTTTGTATACGTGAATACCTTTGATTAATATATGTGTGTATGCATCTGTATACACGTATATACAAATACATATATGAATGTATACATGTATATGTATATATATATATATATATACATACATATATATGAAATAGATCCAAAAATATAAGATAATTTTAGGGAGGAAGGCATGTTTGTGTGTACTGTCTTGTTTTAGTGGTAGAATGACATAGTCATACCTATGCCTTAGGAAAATCGTGGCAGTAGCTTTGCAGTGGATAGACTGGAAATTGTAGAAATCGTGAGTAGAGAGACAAAGAAGGAAACTTTTGGAATTATTTGGGACCAAAGCCATGAGACCCTGAACTACAGTATTGACTGTGTGATGAAAATGAAGAAGGAAAATGCAACAGAAGTTGTCAGGGCATAATTGACAAGACTTGGCAATTAATTCAATACAGGGCATGAGGAAGAAGGAAAAGTCAAAAATTACTTTGAGGTTACAAACCTGGTTGACTAGGAGGATGGGTAGGGCCCTTCATAGAAACAGGGATGTTTGAGGAAGGCAGAGGTTTATGTAGAAGATAAAGAGCAAGAGTGAGTTTCATTTTGCCCATATTGAGTTAGAGCAGCGGTTCTCAACCTATAGGTTGCGACAGCTTTGGGGGGTCAAACGACCCTTTCACAGGGGTTGCCTAAGATCATTGGAAAACACATATTTCCCATGGTCTTAGGAACCGAGACACTGCTCCTCTATCTATCTTCAGATGGGTCCGCCCACATGCAGATATGCCCACATATGAGTACTAAAGGGTCAAGGCATTAGGAAGGTTGAGAACCACTGAGTTAGAGGATACTCAGGGAATGCACAACAAGCTGTTGTCAGTATAGGCCTAGAATTCCAAAATTGTGTGTGTGTGTGTGTGTGTGTGTGTGTGTGTGTGTGTGTGTGTGTGTG
>JAQQSU010014072.1:0-11506 GCA_028627135.1 Pseudochirops cupreus | reverse complement strand
TTCAAGCACTAACAGCCCTCAATCCCCACCTACCCTTCCCTGAACAGTTCTTCCATTTGTGCCTTGTTTATATGATATAACTGCTCCACTTTACTTCTCCCTACCAATATATTTTTTAGGATTGTTCCATCATTCTCAACTCAATTTCAAACCTTGTATCTGTGTATACTCTTTCTAACTATCCTAGTTATGATAAAATTCTGAAGAGTTGTAATGTTTTCCCATATAGGAAGTAAACAGTTTGACCTTCTTAAACCCTTTATAATAGGTCTTTCATGTTTACCTTCTTATATTTCTCCTGATTCTTGTAGGTACCATTTTCTGTTTTGTTTTGTTCTTTTCCTCCTGAATACTTCAAAGTCTTTTAATTCATTAAATACCCATTTTTTTCTCATGTAGAATTACACTCAGCTTTTCTAGGTAAGTTATTCTTGGTTGTAAACTCAACTCCTTTGGTCTTTAGAATATTTTGTTCCATGCCCTTCAGTCATGTAAAGTAGAAGCTGCTAAATCTTCTGTTATCCTGACTGTGGCTCCACAGTGTTTAAATTGTTTCTTTTTAGTTGGTTATAGTATTTTATTCTTAACCTGGTAGCTTCAAAACTTTGCTATAATGTTCCTGTGAGTTTTAACCTTGGGATCTCTTTCAGGTGGTGATTGGTGGATTTTTTTTTTTCAATGTCTATTTTACCATCTAGTTCTTCAAGGCAATTTTTCTTAACAATTTCTGGAAGTATAGTATCTGGACCCTTTTTTTTATCATAACTTTCAGATAGTCCAACAATTCTTATGTTGTCTCACCTTGATTTGTTTTCTGAGTCAGTTGTTTTTCTAATGAGATATTTCGTGTGTTCTTCCATTTTTTTCATTTTTTCATTTTGTTTTATTATTTCTTGGTGTCTTATGAGGTCATTAGCTTTCCCTTGCCCAATTCTAATTTTTAAAGAGTTATTTTCTTTGGTAAATTTTTGTATCTTTTCCAATTTGTTGGCTTTTCATAATTTTCTTTATTTTCTTGCATTATTGTCATTTTTTCCCCTAATATTTCCTCAGCCTCTCTGATTTGATATTAAAAATCCTTTTTAAGCTCTTTCAAGTACTCTTTTTGAACTTGTGACCATATTACATTTTTCTTTTAAATAGAAGTAGCTGTTTTGACTTCACTGTCTTCTTAACTGGAATCCAGGTCTTCTTTATCACCATAGTAGCTATGTATGATAAAGTACTTTCTTTTTTACTTGCCCATTTAAAAAAAAGTGACATTTCTTGGCTGTTAACTTTATTTTAGAGTTGGGCTTTAGTCCCAAGGTGCAGGGCCCAGTGTCTTAAGCTTCAGGTTTTTCATGCTGTTGTTTTCTCAGTTCTAAATTCAATTATTCCTCTTTGCCCCTGAACTACGACCAGGGTCCCCAACAATCCTGTCACTTCAAATGCTCTTACTTCCTGTAGTCTCTCTTGTGACGTCAAGCTTTAGCTCACCCCTCTGCCCTGGAATCAAAACCAGGGACTCTGTTTTCCTGTGAGTAACCACAGCCAAAAGGGCCCCTGCCCCTTTGTGACCACACTTAATGGTATGTGCTCACTCCTCCTCACCCACAGCCAAAGCCTGGGACTATGTCTGGTCAGGGCACCTCAGCCAGCACCAGCCAACAGAGCATCCTGCAATTTTCCCCCCGATCACCTGCTTGACCCCCACACTGTCTTTTGGGTGAAAGTTTCCAAAGCTGAGAGACTGCAGTCCACACGGAAGCACCCTGGTTTTGTTTTTGGGTTATTTAGTAGTATCTGCCTAGAGGTATCTGCACTTTTAGGCCAGTCCACCACCCTAGGAGGTCAGGTATTTCCCAAAGTCCTCACAAATTGTCTTAGGCTAGACAACTGCTTTATCCTGACTTTTAGTTATTTCTGCTGCACTGAAGTTCACTTTGAGGCATTATTTTAAATTGTGGGGGAATCTGGGAGAGACAGGTAATGTCCCACCTTATTCTGCCATCTTCCTAGAATCCTGCAATCTCTTTTCTTTAACATTTATGGACTAAGAGGAATGTACAAGATGGCAATATGTAAAAGAATGATTTCTCTGTCACTCTGACATGGTTTTGCCTATAAGAGACCTTGTTAGAATCCTGATGGTTCTGGTTTATTGTTTTCTCTGAGGCCTGATCCTCTGGTTTAGCATAATAATAAAACATAGGTTTTTACCACTATAATTTCTGTTGTGGTAAATATGTTTTGGCAGCAGTTGTCTACCAGATGAAGTCAGACAGGAGATATTTCTCTCATAACAAAAATAAAAGAGGGTCATTGCAGCATTTTAAAAAAATGCACAAAAGAAAATGGAAGCCTGGAAGGAAACAGGCAGGATAACTTTGAAAGTTTCCTGTCACATGTTGAATTATTATATACTGTTTTTTCTGTTTTATTTGAATATGGCAATATTTTATTTGTTGTTCCTTAAGTTCAGAATAAAAGTTAAAAAAGAAACAGCCTCTCACATAGCCATTTTGCTATAACTCCAAACTGTGCTTTTTCTTATCTCGAAATGGTTACATCAACAATTATTGTTCTGTCTATGGCATTAACAGTTTAACTGATTTGATACAGTTTTTAATAATCCAAACATCATTAAAATTGGAAATGCCTTGATGCTTTTTAAGGGAGAAAAACAAGCCTGTACAAAAGTCTTAAAAAAAAGAAAACCCCAAAAAACCATTGGCTGGAGTCAGCTTAAGAAAAGGACTTTTTGTTTGAATTTGCTTGTGGAAATTGACATTGAGCATCATAAGTGACCATTTTCATTTGACCTTCATGCTTACCTTGTTGTTCTTCTGAGTAGGAATCTAGCTCATAGCTGGGAAAAACAAAATAAGGAGCTTGCTCTTTTAGACATTGTCGTATGCCAAGTATGATTGATTTTTGCTCGTGAAAGCTGATTCTAGATGAGTGGGCATGTACTAAATTATTACACTGATCCCGCCTTCTATTTCCATTCTTGGACTCTGTGATTCATTGATCAGGTTAATATGATAGAAAAGTCCAAAGTCCATTCTAAACCATACCCCAAGTAAGATCATAGAATTACAGATTTATATGAACATGGAATGTCCTGGCCAAAAAGACCCTTAGGGATCTCTCAGCACAACTTTCTTATTTGATAGCAGAGAAAAATGAAACGCAGAGGAAGGAATGATTGCCCCCTGGGTTACACAGTTAAGGAGTGAAAAATATCACTTTAAATATGTGACAAAAGCATGATCAAAACATGGTTATAGCAACTTGATCAAGTTGGTATTTGAACGTCCGCTGTTAGGTAGTCTATTTAATTAAAATCCTTGCCTTTAAGCTTCTTTTATTCCTACATTCCCTTAATTAATTTGGACGTGATACAAGTGCTGATAACTGGTTTTCCAGGCCATTAATCCCTGTGGCTTAGAAGACTCTAGTGACAGGTTTTTTAGAGATTGTCATGGAAGGTGAAGGCTGTTGGCAAAAGTTTGCTCTGGCAATCACTTCTAACAGCAATTTCATGTAATTCGAGGTTGGCAATGGAAAATACCACTCCTATCTAGCTATATCATGGCATGAAATCCTCATCATGTTGTCTCAGAAGGACTTAGGGCATCTGTCTCCATAAAAATGGAGCTTACTTATGACTAAGCAGTTTGGTCATGGGAGAAAATCTAAGCTGAGGCCCTATAATGTCTGTCTACAAAATCCAATGTATTATTAGAACTAGAAGATGCCTGGAGGCACTGACCTTCAAATGTTAAATTAAAGCTTCACATCTACTTTGAGAGCATTTGAGTCAGAGACATTTTTCATTTGTTTTAGGACAGGGGAAAAAAATGCCTGGTTGTATTATTTTAAAGTGATACAAACTCTTTTTGCCCTGGAAACAATAATAACTTACACTTAGACAACACCTTTCATCCTGGGCAATTCCCAAATAGTTTGCTGATGACATATAGAGAGAATTACTTTACCAACTTCTTAAGCATAGCTACCAGAAAATTGGTTTCTTTGTTTGCCTGGTTTCTATTGTCCAATTTTTAACCCTTTGTGTTCAGAAGTTATGGCATCTCTTTGGGATAAGAGCTAGTGGTCTTCACTTCCCAGCAAAAGGGATTAATGAACTTCCTGGTTTCTTACCCTGTGAAAGGGCATTCCATTCATGGAACCATCAAAAATACTTCCATAAATGGCACAATGGATAAAGTATTGGGCCTGTAGTCAGGATGACTCATCTTTCTGAGTTCAAATCCAGCTACAGACACTTAAGTCACTTAACTTTGTTGGCCTCAGTTTCCTCATCTGTAAAATGAGATGGAGAAGGAAATGGCAAACCACTCCAGAATCTTTGCCAAGAAAACCTCAAACATCACAAAGAATCAGACATGACTGAAGAACAACTGAAGAAAATATTTTTGTGTCTGAAGAATATTGTTTGTTTGTTTTCTGGCATATCTTGAAGATATAGCTCTAAGGTTTTGATTGACTTAAGGCTCGTGGACCTCAGGTTTTCAGAGACTTTAGATCTAGAAAGGACTTGATGGATCATTTTATCCAATCTCTTTATATTTTATAGATGAGAAAATTGAGACCCCCAAAGACTAAGTGAATTGTCTAAGGTCAGACAAGTAAAAGTTTAGTAGCAGAGCAAAGCTTCTACCCAGATCATCTTCACCTTCATTTAGAGTTCTTTCCAGAGGTAGCATACTTGTGGCATGGGTAGCAAGCAGTCCTCTAAACTGAAGACTGAACCAGATTAAAATATATTTGGGAAATGTTTAACAAAATGAGCAAAAATACAACACAGATACATTATACTGTACTACTTTAACAGTAATAATGGTTAACATTTACATAAATGCTTTAAGGTTTACAAACGTGATTTATATAAGTTATCTCATTTGCTTCTCACTATAACCCTGCAAGGCAGAGGTTATTGTGATCCCTATTTCACAGATGAAGAGACTGAGGCTGAGAGGGGTTGAGTGACTTGTCCAGGGTCTGACAGCTAAGTTAACTGTCTGAGGCAGGGTTTGAACTCAGAACCTTCTTCCTGACTCTTGAGTCTAGTACTCTATCACCTAACTGCCTCAAGAAATGGATGATTCTTTAAAAAAATTTTTTGATTTAGTGAATAAAATAAGCATTTCCATAACATAGTATGATAAAAAAAGGATTGCACATGAAAGTATAAATCTCATATGTTCTTGCTATTCTTTTAAATATATAATAAAGTGATCATGTAAATTTCTTTTCTTTTTTTCCTTCCACTTTCCCTGCCCTAGAGATGGCTCTCATTAGACACGTGTGTGTGTGTGTCTGTGTGTGTATGTGTGTGTGTGTGTGTGTGTATAAAATCATTCTATACCTACTTCTATTTATCAGTTCTTTCTCTGGATGCAGATAGGATCTTCTTTAATAGTCAAAATGACATATTCACTCAAAGTTGTTCTTAATATTGCTGTTACTGTGTATGACATTCCCTTGGTTTTACTCATTTCACTTCATTATATATTTTTTTTGGAGGGGGAAGGTAGGACAGTTGGGGTTAAGTGACTTGCCCAAGGTCACATGGCTAATAAATGTTAAGTGTCTGAGGCCAGATTTGAACTCAGGTCCTCCTGACTCCAGGGCTGGTGCTCTATTAACCGAGCCACCTAGTGGCCTCTCACTCTTCATTATCTTGTGTGAATCTATCTGTGTTTTTCTCAGATCATCAAGCTCGTAGTATCTTATCACAATCATATACCACAACTTGTTCAGCCATTTTCCAATTGATGGACGATTCCTATAAGTGGTGAAACTTATTTTGCCTATAGGTGAAAGAAGTTAGTTTTGTTTTTTAAAATTTAAAAACTTCCTAGCAGAGTCTGATTCTTCATGTTATAGGATACCTAAACTGTTTTTGCTGTTTCATTAGTAACAAAAACTCAGGCTTACCCAGTTGGCTATTGCTTACAGTTGACTTGGCAGTCAGGCTCTCTCGTTTCTAAGTGGTTCTCTGTGTCTTCTTCCACCTTCACTGTAGGTTGTCTAGGGACACCCTGTATTTGCAACACAAAAGTGACATTATTTTGATCTTGCAGTGTCTGGGTCTACCCTTTCCCGTTTTCATTGTGACAGCTCATCTATGACAGGAACTATGCAAATGGGCTATGCATGATATTATGGAGCTTCCTGCTAATATAATTGAGATCACAAAGCCGGTGTCAAACGAGGGACAGACTTCCGAGAGGGGCCTATGGGGATTTTCATGTTGACCAATTCTGAGAGTGGTGAATAGAATTCTGGTTGTTTTCAAATCTGACTTGACAACATCAGAACTATAGGAAACATCCTTTCCAGAGCTATCGGACGGATGTTGATCTATTAGCGGATCTCCTGAGGTGTAGCCACAAAATGCAATAAACAATGATTCTTCTCTGGCCGTTAAAACTGCTGAAATGGAGTTCCCTAGCATTTCTGTACCTGCTAGTTTAACAATCAATCAATTAAACATTTATTAAGAGCCTATTAGGTGTCATGCACTATGCTGACTGCTAGGGATACAAAAAGAGGCAAAAGACAGTTCCTGACCTCAAGGAGCTTATAATCTAACGGGGGAGACAGCAGGCAAACAAGTATATATAAAACAAGCTACAGACAGGATAAACAGGAGATAGCAGAGGGAAGGTGCTGGAATTGAGAGGTTGGGGAAGACTTCCTGTAGAAGGTGAGGTTTTTAGTGGGAACTTGAAGAAGTCAGGAAACTGTGGAGGAGGGAGGGTGTTCCAGGCATGAGGGCCAGCCAGAGAAAATGCCTAGCAGTGAGAAGTGGAGCGTCTGGTGTGTGAAATGGCCGGGGGCGGGGCAGGACCACTGGATCAAAGGGTATGCACTGGGGAGTAAGTGTAAGAATACTGGAAAGGTAGGAGGGGGCTAGGTGATGAAAGGCTTTGAATGCCAAAGAGAGCATTTTGTATTTGCTTCCGGAGCCAGTAGGGAGCGTTGCAATGGTTCTCAACCTTCCTAATGCCGTGACTTTTTAATATTCGTAGGTGGGCATATCTGCATGTGGGGGGGGACCGCCTGGAGACGGATAGAGGAGCGGTGTCTCGGTTCCTAAGACCATCGGAAATACGTGATTTCGATGGTCTTAGGTGACCCCTGTGAAAGGGTCGTTCGACCCCCAAAGGGGTTGCGACCCACAGGTTGAGAGCCTGCTAGAGTTTGCCCAGGTGGGGTTGTGTGTGACATGATTAAACTTGTATTTTAGGAAAAGCACTTTCGTGGCTGAATGCAAGGTGGACCGGAGGAGGGAGAGACTTGAGGCAGGCAGACTCTCCAGCTACTTCAATAGTCCCAAATGTGAGGAGATGAGGGCCTGTCATAGAGTGGTGGCAGTGTCAGAGGAGAGATTTATCGTTCAGTCATTTTCAGTTTTGTCTGACCCTTTATGACCCCCATTTGGGGTTTTCTTGGCAAAGATACTGGCAGTTCTCCGTTTCCTTCTCCATCAGATAGGAGGAGTGCATAAAAGAGATGTTGCACAGGTGAAGCTGGCAGGCCTTGGATATGGGGGGCAGGAGAGTGAGAGTGAGGATGACTCATTCCTAGGTTTTGAGCCTGAGGGACCAGGAGGATGGTGTGGCCCTCAAGAACAATAGGGAAGGGGCAGCTAGGTGGCATAGTGAATCAAGCGCCTCCTGGAGTCAGGAGGACCTGAGTTCAAATCGGGGCCTCAGACACTTAACACTTACTAGCAGTGTGACCTTGGGCAAGTCACTTAACCTCCATTGCCCTGCCTGTCCCCCTCCAAAAAAAAAAAGATTAATAGGGAAAGAAGGTAGAGGGACTGAAGGGAGGTGGTTTAGGGGAAAAGATACTGAATTCTGTTTTGGATATATTTAGTTTAAGATGTCTACTAGACATCTCTTCAAGATGTCTGAACACAGAGATAGCTGTGCAGAAAAGGTATCCCCTTGCTACATAAATGTTATATTAGCTAAAGGTAGTATTGTTAAGCACACCAAGGACATTGTGGTTTTATTAATAATTAATAATAATAATATGATAGTAATAGCTTTTACATTGTACTTTACAAACATTTTATCCATACAATGACCTAGGGAAGTAGGCGCTATTATTATCTCCATTTTACAGATGGGGAAACTGAGGCAGATAGCGGTTATGTGACCCGTGTAGCGTCCCACAGCTTGTAAGTAAGGGATTTGAAATTAGCTCTTACTGGCTCCTGGTCCAGCACTCTATCCATCTGCCAGCCTTGGAGTGTTTTTATTTGTTTGAGTTCCTTTAGCGTTTTGTTTCTTTTGAATTCCTATGAATATTCAGTTCAATTCAACAAGCGTTTATTCGCCACCTAATACATGCCAGGGGCTGTGATAGGCACTAGGGAAAACAAAGACAAGAAGTCAGATGCTGTAATGATGTGTGGGATAGAGATTTGTCCTCAATAGTTTTGTATCAGTAAAAGAACCGTCATGCTGAAGGCCATTAAAGGTCATTGAAGCTTAGAATGAGAAGCAACACCAGCTATTATGTAGTCAGTCCAAGCCTTGCTTAGCTGTTAGAGGTAGGAAGAAACTTAGGGGTCATCCAGTGTAATAGCCAGCTGAAGCATGAAATCCTCTACTATTTCAATGACAGAGCAGTCGGCCTGTACTCACCCACCTCCAGTGACAAAGAACTCACTACCTTTTGAGGCAAACCGTTTCATTTTTTGACAGTCGTAATTGCAGGGAAATTCTCTCATACAGAATCAAAATCTGCTAAGTCTATTTGTTAATAGCTGTCTATTTATGCACAGATCACCTGTACTTCTGTGTTAGCTATTTATTTAATTATGGGTTATTTAAGTTTGTTCTTTCTCTCCAATTGCCTCCATATCGCATCATTTTTCAATCATTTGAGTGCTAGAATGGTGAGGGAAAAGATGTATTTTTTAAAGAGTATCTTCATGGGAGTGATAACATGTTAAAGAATTTCCCAAGAATATGTCAGGTAGTCACATATAAAGTTATATTAATAGCCTGTCCACAGTCCATCTAGGTACATTATAGAGGCAGATGTGACCCTTGGGATTCCTTAGCCAAGTGAAAATACTTTATTTTATGAGTACTTTGCACAGTGGCTGGCTAGATCCTTAATAAATTTTTGTTGACTTGAATTTTGAGATGATATTAGAGTTGTGATGGTTAGGGAATTAGAATGTCAGTAACTAGAAATGGCTAGATGGTGCAGTGAATAGAGCACCGGCCCTGGAATCAGGAGGAGCTGAGTTCAAATCTGGTCTCAGACACTTAACACATACTAGCCGCATGACCTTGGGCAAGTCACTTAACCCCAATTGCCCTACCTTCACCTTTCGGAAAAAAAAAAAGAATGTTAGTAACTTGACTTTAATTTCCAGTATTGTTATAATTTTTTTTGTATGGTATGGACTACTAAAGTTTCTCTGGGCTTCTCCTGCCCTCAACCCCTTAGAATCTCTAGCTTCCTACAGGAAGTACTACATTTTATGGGAAGCCTTTCTTGATCCCTTTAGTTGTTAGTGTTCTTCTGCCATGCTCAAATTTAGGTCCTCAGCACCTATTGCCTGGACTAGGGAGCAAGGGAGTAGTGATTTATTAAGTCCCTACTACGTGCCAGGCACTGTGCTAAGCACTTTTACAAATATTATCTCAGTTGATTCTCACAACAACTTTGTGAGGGAAGTGTTTTGTTATCCCCATATTATAGTTGAGGAAATGGAGACAGAAGTTAAGTGACTTGCTCAGGGTCACACAACTAGTAAGTGTTTGAGTCTGGATTTGAACTTAGGTCTTCCTGACTCTGGTGCTCTAACCACTCTACCACTTAGCTGATCTCACTAGTTTGTGTTCATGGATTTATTGAATATTGTGCTGATCACTTGCTTCTGTTTCTTGCTTATCTAATTGGTTTCACTGTTATACTTTTCTAGTTTTTAGTATGTGAGAGGCCATATGTTTAACTAATACTGGTAGGCTTGTATTAGATATGAATATCAAATGAAGTCTTGCAGGGGTAAAATCCAGTATCATTTTCACATTCTACATAATTTTCATTCCAAAATCTGGCAGTTAGATTGAAAATTTCTCTTGATGTAGGGTGGACATAAATAGGTCTTGAGAGAAATGACTCTTTCCTAACAGGAATTTCAATAGCATAAAATCATTAAAAAGGGAGCCAGGATGGTTGGTCATAGAACCAGAAAGAACTGAGTTCAGATCCCACATCTGGCATATGCTAGCTGTGTGAATCCCGGGAGGTTGTCTAATATTTCAGAGCTCAAAGCAAGTCTCTAAAACTTCATTGGCAGAGAGTTTCCATATCCAGGAGTTCCCTAGAACAATGATCCAGTCCTTGTCTCTAAGGTATATAATGTAATTAAATGAATATCTTTATCTATACATGGTGTTTTACTCACTTAAAATGCAAGATTTTAATTTTATCATTAGTTGATTACAAAGGTCTGAAGATAAATGAAAAATTTTCCTTTCCTCTGCATTATCTACAAGGCGAACCATTTGAATCAGTTTTGCATATGATTTGCTAAGGATTATTTTTATCATATCTATAGCTGCAGATAGCACCATTTTTTTTCTCATAAAATTAGGCCCTTAGCATGTCTGAAAGCAACCTTGTAAAATGTGAAGAGCTCTTTTTGATATCACAGACTTAAAAAAAAAATAATATCTTGTTTTTTTTCCCAATTACATGTCAAGACAATTTTTAGCATTCATTTTAAAAAATTTGAGTTCTAAATTTTCTTCTTCTCTCCCCCTCCCTAAGTGGTAAGCAATTTGATATGGAATTATATATGTGCAGTCATGTACATTATTTCCATATTAGTCATGTTGTGAAAGAAGCAGATTAAAAGAAAAAAACCATGAAAAAAAATAAAGGGAAAAATAGTATGGTGTGATTTGCATTCAGACTCCATCAGTTCTTTCTTTAGAGGTGGATGGCATTTTTCATCATGAATCCTTTGGAATTGTCTTGGATCTTTGTATTGCTGAGAAGAGCTAAGTCATTCACAGTTGATCACTGTATAATATTGTTGCTACTGTGTACAGTGTTCTCCTGGCTCTGCTCACTTCACTTTGCATCAGTTTGTGTAAGTCTTCCCAGGATTTTCTGAAATCAGCCTGCTTATCATTCTTATGGCACAACAGTATTCCATTGCAATCATATACCATAACTTGTTCAGCCATACTCCAATTGATGGGTATCCTCTCAATTTCCAATTCTTTTCCACCACAAAAAGAACTGCTATAAATCTTTTTGTACAAATAGGTCATTTTCCTTCTTTTCCCTTCTCTAAGATAGCATAGATTTTTTTTTTTAAAGTTTGTTTTTGCTTATTAAGGATCTAATTTTCTCGGTAAAAATTATTTCGTCTTGCCAATTTTTTTGTCTTTGTTCAGTTGTTTCAGTCATGTCTGACTTTTTGTGACCCCATTTGGGTTTTTTTTTG